>VMRK01000526.1:0-160458 GCA_016801395.1 Leptodermis oblonga
GAGGGTGAAGACGTCGCGACCTTGCCGGGGATCGGCGATGCGATCGACGCGAAAGCGTGGGACGAGGACGACGACGAAACGGCGTTGACCGTGGAAGCGACGCGCCAGGCGACCAAGGCCTTGCAGCAAGCGGCCGCCGTGTTGTCGGAGCGAAAACCTAGTGCCACGTCGCCGGAGGGGCAACGATCCCCGCCCTTCCGGTGCACCGGGCATGCACTCGGCTATAGTCCGCCGCACTCTCAAGGCGGATGCAGGCATGAACGACACCTCGCAAAAAACACGGGTCGCATCGCAAGAAAGTGTGGGCCACCCATTCGTTACGCGCATGCCCGCCCGCGCCTGCTGGTCGGTGCGGCCGCTGCCGTCATCGCGGCGGTGGTGCTGGAATTCAGCGGGCTGCCGCGTTCGCTGCCCTTGCTGATCGGTTTCGATATCGGTGCGGTCGTTGTACTTCGTGCTGCTGCTGCGCATCTTCGTCGGTGCCAATCCGGCCACGATGCGCGGTCAGGCCTCGCAGCAGGACACCGGGCGCTGGACCACCCTGCTCAGCGGCGTCGTGCTGTCCGCCGTGGTGCTGGGTGCGGTTACCACCGAGCTCAACTCCAGCGACAAGGGCGGCGTCATGGCGATCGCGGTGGCGGCCAGCACGATCGTCCTGGCGTGGACATTCATGAACACGCTGTTCTCGCTGCACTATGCGCACGGCTATTACGGCGAGTTTGGTGAGCGCACAAGGGCCTGGACTTCCCCGGCGACGAAGAACCCGACTACTGGGATTTCGCCTATTTCGCCTTCACCATCGGCATGACCTTCCAGGTTTCCGACGTGCAGATCACTACGCGCTGCCCCGCCGTGTCGGGCTGATGCATAGCGCCATCGCTTTCTTTTTCAACGTCTTCATTATCGCGATCAGCGTGAATGTTGCGGCGGGGAAGGCCTGAGTTTTGGGATTGGAGGTTAGGTTCGGGCTCGCCTTCGGCATCGCGTTGGGGCTTGGAGCCTTGGCGCCTTGGCGCCTGGAGGCAAGAGCCGGCGGGTAGCCCCCTCGGTGCCACGCCTGCGGCGACCCGCTAGGGAAGGGCCGCTCCGCGGCCGTTTTCTATTGCCCTACGGGCCCGGGTCGGGCTTCGAACGGGGGTTTCCGATTCGCCCTCCTGGCTCAGCGGAAACGGCCGGCCGTCCTGGCCGGCCCCGCTACGCGGCCTTGTCCGTTCGAAGCCCTCGCCTGCGGCTACCGGACCGAGGGGGCTACCCGCCGGCTCTTCCCCAAACTGAGGGGTGGGTGTTGGTCGAGCAGCGCGTGGGGGGGTGAAACGAGCAGAGGTCAGGGTACGGCGTCCATCCCTTTGTGGTTTTCGCGCACATCGTGCGCTCCTACTCAGGGGTAGGGCAGGTTGGAAGTGGAACGCGCTATCCGCCGGCGGGGGTAGGAGCGCACGCACGTGCGCGAACCCTCAACCCACCGAAGGCAGCTGATGCCATGCGCACAGGCAAGCGAGCGTTACCAGCAACGAAGCGAAACCTGGCTTTTGCTTTTCTTCGCACCGCCACCTCAGTCGTCGAAAGAGCCGGCGGGTGCCACCCTCGTGGCCGGTAGCCGCAGGCGAGGGCGTCGAACGGACAAGGCCCGAAGGGGGCGGCCAGGACGGCGGCCGTTTCCGTGAGCCAGGAGGGCGAATCGGAACCTCCGTTCGAAGCCCGACCCGGCCCGAAGGGCAATCAATAAACGGCCGCGGATGCGGCCCTTCCTTGACGGGTCGCCGCAGGCGGGCCACGAGGGTGGCACCCCGCCGGTCTTGACGCCGCCAACCGCCAGCCGGCGGCTCTGCTCCAAGGCCCAATGTCCCCTCACTAACCATTTTTCTTATTGACGCGGCGCCGCAAACGCGGTGTGCTTCGCTCGGCCGTCCATGACGGCCAGGCCCGCATCGGGCCGGGAACTGGGGTTACCAATGAAAACCAAGACGTTGACAGGGGCGGCCGCCGTCGCCGTGGCATGGGTGCTGGCCGTCGGGCCACTGACCGCGCGTGCGGCGCCCCAAGCGCCGCCGGACTCGATTTGTGCGGTGCTCGACGGAGCGGCGCGTTATCTCCACACGACCGTGACCGTGCGCGGCATCGCCAGCAGCGAGGGCACGATGAACACGCTGTCGGACGCGCAGTGCAAGGGCGCCGTGGCGTTGGCCATGGACGAAAAGGCCATGAGCAAGCGGGACGTCTCGTCGTTCCGGCGGACCGTCAATGCCAAGGGCACGCGTGCCGACGCCACCGTATTCGGTCGCTTCAAGGCCACCGGCGATACCCGGCAGCCCTATGCCATCGACGTCTACAGCGTGCGCGACGTCAACGAACTGCGGGTCGCCGAGGGCGGTTGATCAGCCGATGACACGGGCCAGGTAGGGCGCCGTGCGGCTGGCGCTTTCGGCGGCCACCGTACGGGGTGGGCCGCTGGCGACGATGTGGACCGCCCGCGCTGCCGGCACCGGGACCCACGTCGATCACCCAGTCGGCCCGCGACCACGCGCATCTCGTGCTCGACCACGACCACCGTATTGCCTGCATCGACCAGCCCTTGCAGCTGCGCGACCAGTTTATCCACGTCCGACGGATGCAGGCCGGTGGTCGGTTCGTCCAGCACGTAGAAATTGCTGCCGCGCTGCGAACGCTGCAGTTCGGTGGCCAGCTTGATCCGTTGCGCCTCGCCGCCGGAAAGCTCGGTGGCCGGCTGGCCAGGCGCAGGTAACCCAGGCCGATGTCGTAGAGCAGCATGAGCGGCTTCATCACGGCGGGCTCGTCGGCAAAGAACTCGCAGGCTTCTTCCACCGTGAGCTGCAATACCTCGGCGATGTTCCTGTCGTTCCAGCGGATGGCGAGCGTGGCCTCGTTGTAGCGCGCCCCGTGGCAGGTGGGGCAGGGGCGTAGACACTGGGCATGAACAGCAGCTCGACGCTGACGAAGCCTTCGCCGTCACAGGTGTCGCAGCGGCCCTTGGCCACGTTGAAGGAAAAACGCCCCGCGTCGTAGCGCTTCGCCTTGGCGGCGCGCGTGGCCGCGAACAGCTTGCGCACGTGGTCGAACAGTCCGGTATAGGTGGCCAGGTTGGAGCGCGGCGTGCGTCCGATCGGTTTCTGGTCGACCTGGACCAGGCGGGTGATGCTGTCCGCTCCCTTATGGATGCGACCGCCGGTTTTCGTGACGATGGCGGGCGTGGCGTCGTCGGTCTCATTGTCGGCGGCGGGCTCATGGCCCAGGTGGTCGCCGAGCAGTTCGACCAGGGCCTGGCTGACCAGGCTGGACTTGCCCGATCCGGAGATACCGGTCACGGCGGTGAACAACCCCAGGGGAAAGGCGACATCCAGCGCGTGCAGGTTGTTGCGGGTGATGCCTTTCAGTTCCAGCCAGCGGGAAGGTATGCGCGTCGGCCGTTCGCGCGGGCGCGTCGTCCCGAACAGTTGGGCGCGGTGCGCGACAGCGCCACATCGGCCAGGCCCGCCGGGGGGCCGCTGTAGAGGATCCGGCCACCGTGTTCACCGGCATCGGGACCGACTCAACCAGCCAGTCGGCGCGGCGCATCACGTCCAGGTCGTGTTCGACGACGAAAAGGGTGTTGCCCGATCGCTTCAGTTGCTCCAGGCGGACAGCAGCGCCTCGCTGTCGGCGGGATGCAAGCCGGCGGAGGGTTCGTCGAGCACGTAGACCACGCCGAAACAGGTAGAGCGTATCTGCGTGGCCAGGCGCAAACGCTGCAGTTCGCCCGGCGACAAGGTGGGGCTGGCGCGATCCATCGACAGGTAGCCCAGGCCCAGCGACTGCAATGTGCCGGCGCGGACCAGAAGGTCCTGCGCGATGCGCTGGGCCGCGATGCGTTTCTCGGCGAGAGGTGCGAGGTGCGGCGCACGTCCGATGCGCCGTGGTGCGCGGCGCCGCCGTCCGCCACGCGCTTGGCATCGGCATGCTTTCCGGCGGTGCGGCTGCGCGTGCTGATCCGTGAATCGTCATCGAAGCGGCCTTCGGCGATGGGTCGCAGCGTGTCCACCAGCGCATCGAACGACAGCGCGGACAGGCTGCCGATGTCCAGTCCGGCGAAGGTCACCGCCAGCGCCTCGCGCTTGAGCCGCTTGCCGTCGCACAGCGAGCGGACACAGGCTGCCGATCATGTAGCGCGATACGCGTTTTTCTCATCAACGGGCTTTGCGTGCTCGCGAACGTGTGCAACACGTAGCGACGCGCGCCCATGTACGTGCCCATGTAGCTGGGCTCGGTCTTGCGCTTGAGTGCGGCACGCGTTTCGGCGGGAGTGAAGCCCGCATATACCGGTACCGTCGGCGTTTCCTCGGTGAACAGTATCCAGTCGCGCTGCTTCTTCGGCAGGTCCTTCCACGGGATATCCACGTCGTAGCCCAGCGTGACCAGGATGTCGCGCAGGTTCTGCCCGTGCCCAGGCCGGCGGCCACGAGGCGATGGCGCGCTCGCGGATGGTGAGGGTGGGTCGGGCACCATCGAGGCTTCGGTCACCTCGTAGACGCGCCCCAGGCCATGGCAATGCGGGCACGCGCCCTGCGGCGTGTTCGGCGAGAAGTCCTCGGCGAACAGCATCGGCTGGTCCGCGGGTACGCACCGGCGCGCGAGTACAACATCCGCACCAGGCTGGACAACGTGGTGACGCTGCCCACCGACGAGCGCGTGCCCGGCGTGCCGCGTTGCTGTTGCAGTGCCACCGCGGGCGGCAGCCCTTCGATGTCGTCCACATCGGGAACGCCCACCTGGTCGATGAGGCGCCGCGCATAGGGGGCCACGGATTCGAAATAGCGCCGCTGGGCTCGGGTACAGGGTACCGAAGGCGAGCGAGGATTTGCCGGAACCCGAGACACCGGAGAACACCACGAGCGCGTCGCGCGGGATGTCGACGTCGATGTTTTTGAGGTTGTGCTCGCGTGCGCCGCGAACGCGGACGAAGCCGCGGGTGTCGATGGGCGTGGGGGCGATATCGGGAGAGTTCGGTGGCGAGGTGCGTCGGGTCATGCCCGCATTATCGTCGCAGCATGACCTACAGTGACGTGAAATCGCGTGCCGGGGCGATGGTGGGGGGTGGCTTAGGGATGGGGGGCGCTTTGTGCGTGTCGCTGATGAGTGGTCGCGAGAGTGGGTCGCGGACATCGTCCGCTCCTACACGTGCACCTTGCGCCGACTACCTACGTAGGAGCCCACTATGTGGGCGACCCAGACCTCAACGGCGCCGACTGACCACACGCACCCGCTGCATACCGCTGCTGCATCAGGTTGAACCAGAACAGTGTTTCGTGACCACGCCTGCGCCGACGAGCAGCAGCGTTCCGGTGACCGACCCGGCGACATACGAAACGACTGCCAGGGCAAACCAAGCGGCGAGGATGAGGTGGCGCTGGCTCATGGTGTTTCTCCTGCGTGCTGCGCGACACCGGGACCCGGGCGCGGCCTGAATCGATCCTCGGCTACAGGGGAAGTGGTGTCAATCGGCCATATGTCAAGGTTCGGTGGACGATTCAGCCTCGGTACGCAGCGCCTCCACCAGTAGGGCGAGGGCTGGCGCGGTCAGGTGCTGCGGTGTGCTCGGGCCGTGGGTGCATGGCAAATCTCCGGGAATGAGGAAACAGGCCGCCATGCTAGCCATCCTGTACCCAGCGATTAAGCGGGGCAACCGCTTGGCCTTATGTCGTGGATTCATCAATGGGCGGACGCTCTCATCGCGCTCACCGCAATCGGCGACGCTGTGCGGGCCCCGGGCAGCGGTGCCATCCACCACGTCGCGCCGCGACGTTTACTGCATCGCAGCGTGTCCCCATGCGTTGTGCCGCCTACAATCGATGGGCCACAGTTTGTCCTGCCGCCGCCATTCCGGTGCGCAGGGTGAAACGGGAAGCCGGTCCGATGCCGGCGCTGCCCCCGCAACGGTAGGCGAGAAAACCCGACTCAGAACCACTGCGGCAACGCGGGAAGGTGTCGGGCTGATGCATGCCGCATCGCTCGCAAGCCCGGAGACCGGCCCGTGGTGGACATCGCATGCGGTGTCTTCCTCGGGTGTTGCGGGGGGCAACCGGACGAGCTGACTCGATGCGGCGTCCGTTGTCTCGAATCGACTTGTCTCGTCCTCGCACCCCGGTTTCGCGGTGAGCGATCTGGAGACTGGACAATGAACGAGATGAACCCGGCCGCGACCCATGTCGCCACGGTAAAGCTGCTGATCGACGGCGAGTTCGTCGAATCGGCCACCACGCAATGGCGTGACGTGGTCAACCCGGCCACGCAGGTGGTGCTGGCACGCGTGCCCTTCGCCACGCCCGGGAAGTCGAGGCGGCGGTGGACGCCGCCCGTCGCGCGTTCGTCACCTGGCGCAAGACGCCGATCGGTGCGCGTGCGCGTATTTTCCTGAAATACCAGCAGCTGATCCGCGAGCACATGGCCGAACTGGCCGCGACGCTCACGGCCGAGCAGGGCAAGACGCTGCCCGATGCCGAAGGCGACGTGTTCCGTGGCCTGGAGTGGTGGAGCATGCGGCGGCCATCGGCAACCTGCAGCTGGGCGAGTTGGCCAACAACGTGGCCGGCGGTGTCGATACCTATACGCTGCTGCAGCCGCTGGGCGTGTGCGCGGCATCACGCCGTTCAACTTCCGGCGATGATTCCCTTGTGGATGTTCCCGATGGCGATCGCCACGGGCAACACCTTCGTGCTCAAACCGTCGGAGCAGGATCCGATGGTCACCATGCGCCTGGTCGAACTGGCGGTGGAGGCGGGCATCCCCCGCGGCGTGCTCAATGTGGTGCACGGTGGCGAGGACGTGGTCAACGCGATCTGCGACCACCCGCAGATCAAGGCGGTGTCGTTCGTCGGTTCCACCCGCGTCGGTACCCATGTGTACCACCGCGCCTCGCAGACCGGCAAGCGCGTGCAGTGCATGATGGGCGCGAAGAACCACGCCGTGGTGCTGCGCCCGACGCCAACCGCGAGCAGACGCTCAACGCGATGGTCGGCGCGGCCTTCGGTGCGGCGGGCCAGCGCTGCATTGCGGCCTCGACGGCCGTCCTGGTCGGCCCGCGCGCGAATGGATGCCCGATTTGGTGGCCCGCGCGAGGACATTGAAGGTCAATGCAGGCAGCGAGGCCGGCACGGATGTCGGCCCGGTCATCTCCTGCGCGGCGCGCGATCGCGTGCACGCCTTGATCGATGCCGGTGTGGCGAAAGGCGCGCACCCTGGAACTGGACGGCCGCGATTGCCGCGTACCGGGCTACGAGCAGGGCAACTTCGTCGGTCCGACCATCTTCTCGGGTGTGCGGCCCGGCATGCGTATCTACGACGAGGAAACTTCGGGCCCGTGCGTCGTCGTGCTCGCGGTGGACACGCTGGACGAGGCGCGATCGCACTGGTCAACGCCAATCCCCAACGGCAACGGCACGGCGTTGTTCACCGGTAGCGGCGCCGCGGCGCGTCGTTTCCAGGAAGACATCGACGTGGGGCAGGTCGGCATCAACGTGCCGATTCCGGTGCCGGTGCCGATGTTCTCGTTCACCGGCTCGCGCGCCTCGAAGCTGGGCGACCTGGGGCCGTATGGCAAGCAGGCGGTCATGTTCTACACGCAGACCAAAACGGTCACCTCGCGCTGGTTCGACGACGACACCCTCGGCCACGGCGTCAACACCATCATCAGCCTGAAGTGAGGGCGCCCCTCATGGACATTCCGGTAACGGTGCAGGCCACGGGCCTGAGCGACGAGCAGCATGCGTTCCGCGAAGCGGCACGCGACTTCGCCGAAGCGGAGCTGGCCCCGCACGCGGCGCAATGGGACGCGCAAGGCATCTTTCCGCGCGAGGCCATCGGCAAGGCCGGGCAGCTCGGTTTCTGCGGCCTCTACGTCGACGAGGCGGCGGGAGGCACCGGGCTGACGCGCCTGGACGCGGCCATCGTATTCGAGGAACTGGCCGCGGTCGATCCGTCCACGGCGGCCTTCATCAGCATCCACAACATGGCGACCTCGATGCTGACCACCTATGCGCAGCCGGCCCTGTTGCAGGCGTGGGGCGAACCGCTGGCCAGCGGCGCGCGTCTCGCGTCGTTACTGCCTGACCGAGCCGGCGCCGGTTCCGATGCGGCATCGTTGCAGACGCGCGCCGTGCGCGAGGGCGACCACTACGTCATCAACGGCAGCAAGGCGTTCATCTCCGGGCCGGCGCCACCGACATGCTGGTGGTGATGGCCCGCACCGGTGGCGAGGGTGCGCGCGGCATCAGCGCGTTCGCCGTGCTGCGGATACCGCGGGGATCGGCTACGGGCGCAAGGAGGAAAAGCTGGCTGGAACAGCCAGCCCACGCGCGGCATCGCGTTCGAGGATGTGCGTATCCCCGTGGTGAACCGGCTGGGCGAGGAAGGCGAGGGCTTTCGCATCGCGATGAAGGGCCTGGACGGTGGCCGGATCAATATCAGCGCGTGTTCGCTGGGCGCGGGACAGGGGGCGCTGGACGCGGCCCGTCGCTACCTGGGCGAGCGGCGCCAGTTCGGCCGCAAGCTGGGCGAGTTCACAGGCGCTGCAGTTCAAGCTGGCCGACATGGCCACGCAACTGGTGGCCGCACGCAGATGGTCCACACCGCTGCGCGCAAGCTGGACGCGCGCAGCCACGACGCCACGGTGTGGTGCGCCATGGCCAAGCGCTTCGCCACGGATGCGGGGTTCGCCATCTGCAACGATGCCTTGCAGTTGCATGGCGGGTACGGCTACATACGCGAGTACCCGATCGAACGGCTGCTGCGCGACAGCCGGTGCACCAGATACTGGACTGGGGCACCAACGAGATCATGCGCGTTGATCGTGGCGCGTCACCTGCTCAACACCGAAGAGGAATTGCGATGAGTGGCTATAAGGACACCGACTGGACCGGTCTGGCGCTGACGATCGAGGGCGACGGCCGGCGTCGTGACCCTGCGCAACCCGCCGGCCAACACCTGGACGGTGCACAGCCTGACGGCGCTGCGCGACCTGGTCGGCGCGTTGAACGCCGATCGCGACATCTACGCCCTGGTGGTCACGGGCGAGGGGGTGGCAAGTTCTTCTGCGCGGTGCCGACCTCAAGCAGTTCGCGGAGGCGACCGTGCCGTGGCACGCGAGGCGGCCCGTCGCTTCGGCCGAGGCCTTCGAGGCCCTGTCCGCGTTCCGTGGCGTGAGAGCATCGCCGCGATCAACGGCTACGCGATGGGCGGCGGGCCTGGAATGCGCGTTGGCGTGCGACCTGCGTATCGCCGAAGCGCATGCGCACATGGCGCTTCCCGAGGCCGGCGTGGGCCTGCTGCCCTGCGCGGGCGGCACGCAGAACCTGCCGCGCCTGGTCGGTGAAGGCTGGGCCAAGCGGATGATCCTGCTCGGCGAGCGCGTGGACGCGCCCACCGCACTGCGGATCGGGTTGGTCGAAGAGGTGGTTCCCACGGGCGAGGGCCTGGCGACGGCGCTGGCCTGGGCCGCACGCTCCCACGCGCAGAGCCCGACCAGCGTCACGGCGTGCAAGCGGCTGGTCCAGGCCACCCGCACCCAGACCCACGCGGCCTCTCTGGTCGCGGAGCGTGAAGCCTTCGTCGACTTGTTCGACAGCGCCGACCAGGCCGAGGGTGTGCACGCCTTCCTTGAGAAGCGCAGCCCGCAGTGGAAGAACGCATGAGCGCGACGCCGATGGAGACGCCGGACGCCGCACCGGTGCTGTTCGACGAGCGCGAACGCGCGACGGCCGGCGCATCGGCATCGCCACGCTGAATGCGCCGAAGACGCTGAACGGTCTGTCGCTGCCGATGGCCCGCCTGCTCGACGAACGACTGCGTGCCCTGGGCCGAGGACGACGGCATCGTCATGGTGCTGTTGCAGGGAGCGGGGGAAAAGGCCTTCTGCGCCGGTGGCGATCTGCATGGCCTGTACAGGGGCATGCTCGACCATCGCGTCGATAACCACGACATCGCGCGCGATACGCCTGCCGCCGCCTTCTTCGCGACGGAATACCGACTCGACTACCGCATCCACCGCTACGCCAAGCCCGTGCTGTGCTGGGGCCACGGCATCGGTCATGGGCGGCGGCATCGGCCTGCATGAGCCGGCGCCAGCCACCGCGTGGTCACGGAGCGTTCGAAGCTGGCGTTCCCGGAGTCACGGTGGGCCTCTACCCCGACGTTGGCGGCAGCTGGTTGCTTCGCCGCGTGCCCGGCCAGGGCGGCACTCTTCCTCGCCCTGACGGGCGCCCCGCGAACGCGGGCGATGCGATCCATGCGCGTCTCGCCGATCATGCCGTGGCGTCGACGCGCCACGACGAGGTGGTCGCGACGCTGCTCGACACGGCATGGTCCGACAGTCGACGGACAACCACGCGACGCTCACCGCGTTACTGGATGCCTTCGCGCAGCCGCCACCTGCGGGTCCGCTGCAGCAGCATGCCGCGCTCATCGAGCGCCTGTGCGCACCGTCGAACCTGACGAGGTCGTCGCCGGCATCGTCGCCCTCGATAGCGACGACGCGTGGTTGCAGGCGGCGAAAACCACGCTGCTCGCCGTTGCCCCCGGATCGGCGCGGCGTGGGCTTCGAACTGCAACGACGCGCGGCCGACCTGTCGCTGGCGGATACCTTCCGCCTGGAATACATCGTGTCGCTGCATTGCGCCGCGCACGGCGACTTCGCCGAAGGCATCCGTGCCTTGTTGATCGACAAGGACCGCCAGCCGCGCTGGAACCCCGCCACCCTCGCCGAGGCCACGCCGGCCTGGGCGGAAACCTTTTTCCATGCCCCATGGACCGCCGCGGATCACCGCTGGGCGACCTGGGTGCCTCCACGGAATCCCGCCATGAGTCGCATCGCTTTCATCGGACTGGGCAACATGGGCGGCCCGATGGCCGCCAATTTGCTCAAGGCGGGGCACCACCTGCGCGTGTTCGACCTGGTGCCGACGGCCGTTGGACGCGGCGGGTGGGCGCTCGGCGCCATGGCGTCGGCCAGCGCTGTCGAGGCGGTGGCCGATGCCGAGGTGGTCATCTCCATGCTACCGGCCAGCCGCCATGTGGACGCTGTACCGGGCGAAGCGGGCCTGCTGGCGGCGATTCCCGCGGCGCGCTGGTCGTCGACTGCAGCACCATCGCCCCGGAGACGGCGAAGCAGGTTGGCTCGTGCATCCGCCGAGCGTGGGCTGGCGATGCTGGACGCGCCGGTATCCGGCGGCACGGCCGGTTGCCGCGGCGGTACGCTCACCTTCATCGTGGGCGGCGACGCGGCAGCACTGGAACGCGCACGGCCGCTGCTGGCGTCGATGGGCAGAACATCTTCCATGTCGGTGGCGAATGGCGCGGGGCAGGTGGCCAAGGCTGTGCAACAACATGGCCTTTGGGCGTCATCATGGCGGTCACCGGCGAGGCGCTTGCCCTCGCGCCGCGCACGGACTGGACCCGGCCGTGCTGTCGCAGATGATGGCGGGTAAGCACCGACGCAAGCTGGGCACCGAGGTCTGCAATCCCTGGCCCGGCGTGCTGCCCGGTGCACCGGCCTCGCGCGGCTACACGGTGGTTTCGGCACCGACCTCATGCTGAAAGACCTGGGCCTGGTGACCGAGGCGGCGGTCGGCGTGGCGCGTCCATTCCGCTGGGCGAACTGGCGCGCAACCTGTACGCGCTGAACAGCAAGGCCGGCCGCGGCGGGCTCGATTTTTCCAGCGTGGTGAAACTGGTCGTGCCGTCGCTGGACGGCTGAGGCCTGGCTGATCGTGGCGAGCCGCGCTCGCCACGATCAGCCGGGCAAGTGTTCGCGACAGAGCGCGAGCAGCCGCTGCCGCAGCCAGCGATGCCCTGGATCGTCGTCCAGTCGCGGATGCCACATCTGCGATACGGTGATGCCCGGTGTCGCCACCGGCAGCTCGAATACCGCTATGCCGTCGGCGGTGTCGCCACGAAGGAGGCGGGCACCAGCCCGATCAGGTCGGAGGCCTGGACCACCGCCAGCACGGCGTGGAAGCCCGGCACCACCGCAACCACCTCGCGCTCCAGCCCGGCCACGGCCAGCGCCGTATCGACCGGCCCCTCCGCCCCGTCCCCGGCGCGAGGCGACGACGTGTCCGTGCGCAGCATAGTCGTCCGCGGTCACGGGGGCGTCGCCGTCGAGCGGATGACCACGCCGGACGACGCCGACGAAACGATCCCGGAACAACGCCTGCACGCGTACCTCGGGCCCCATGCCGCCCACGACGCCCACCTCCAGGTCGGCCAGGCCTTGGCGCAGGTGCATCGGGGTCTTCTCCGCCTTCGGCGCGAAACGCAGGCGCACCCCGGGGCATGGCGCCGGACATCGGCGATCAGGCGCGCGGCGAACACCTCGACGAAGCCGTCGTTCGCGCGGACGGTGAAGCGATCCGCCATCCGGCGAGATCGTGCTCGGTCACGGCCGGCCGCAGCGCGACGCGTGCATTGTCGACCAGGCCGCGGGTGACATCACGCAGCGACGCCGCATGCGGTGTCAGCACCATGTGGCGCCCGGCGCGGACCAGCAGCTGGTCCCCCGTCGCCGCGCGCAGGCGGGCCAGCGTCCGGCTCATCGCCGATGCGCTGAGCCCGAGGCGACGTGACGCACCCGCCACGCTGGCCTCCGCCAGCAAGGCATCCAGCGCGATCAGCAGGTTCAGGTCGGGTTCGTCCATGGCGCATCGTAGCGTGACCGCCGCAGATAGGGCGTCCGGTGCAGCGATATGTTTCCGTTCACGCGCCTTCCGCCATGCACGGGCGGACACTACGTTGGAGGGACCGCCCTCGCGAGGGCAATGTCATCGTCCCGGAGCGTCCCATGACCCCATCGTCTCCCCGCAAGACCATCCTCCTGATCGGCGCGTCGCGCGGTCTCGGCTTCGCCATGGCCGAGGAGTACCTTCGTCGCGGCTGGCAGGTCATCGCCACCGGCCGGGCCCATTCGCTGGAGCGGCTCGACGCACTGGCCGCCGCATCGGCGGGCGCGCTCGAGGTGATCACCCTCGACATCACCGACCCCGCCGGCATCGCCGACCTCCACGCACGCCTGGCGTCGCGCCGGGTGGACACGCTGTTCGTGAACGCGGGCACCAAGAACGCCGACTGGGAGGGCATCGCCGATGTAGCCACGGAGGAATTCGTCCGCGTGATGGTGACCAACGCGCTGAGTCCGCTGCGGGTGATCGAGGCCTTGCAGCGCTGCGTAACACCTACGGGCACCATCGGGGTGATGTCGTCGGGGCAGGGAGCCTGACCAACAACACCAATGGCCAGTACGAGGTCTACCGCGGCAGCAAGGCGGCGCTGAACATGTTCATGCGCAGCTTCGCGGCACGGCACCAGGACGAGGCGCGCACCTTGCTGCTGATGGCGCCGGGCTGGGTGCGCACCGACATGGGTGGGCCGGAGGCGAAGCTGACCATCGAGGAGAGCATCCCCCGCCTGGTCGACACGATGCTCGCGCACGAGGCAGGCCGGGATTGCAATACCTGGACTACCTCGGACGGACGGTGCCCTGGTAAGGACGTCCAAACGTCTGGCTCGGTGGTGCGGCGGGGATGATTAGCGTCGTGATTCGCTGGTGGGATAGCCGCGTTTGCGGCAACTGCGCGCAGCGGTGCACTGCGTCACACTTGTGACGCGTCGGACACCGCATGCTGCAGCCGTCCACTTCCCCCTGTGTGGACCGGGCGGCGCTCCCGCTGGATGCGCCGGCGCCGCCCATTTTTTTTGTTGGGCTTCGTGGGGTGGGCTCGCCTTTGGCATCGCGCTTGGCCTCGTGCCTTGGCGTGTTGGAGCAAGAGCCGGCGGCTGCCACCCTCGTGGCCACGCCTGCGGCGACCCGTCAATGAAGGGCCGCGTTCGCGGCCGTTTATTGATGGCCCTTCGGGCGGCGGGTCGGGCTTCGCCCGGGGATTTTTGATTCGCCATCCATGGCTCAGCAAAAAATGGCCGGCCGTCCTGGCCGGCCCCCTTCGGGCCTTGTCCGTTCGAAGCCCTCGCCTGCGGCTACCCCGGCCCCGAGGGTGTCACCCGCCGGCTCTTCCTCAAACTGAGGTGGGTTGGGATCGAGCGAAGAGCCACGAGCCGGGTTTCGCTTCGTGGATGGGAACGCTCGCTTGCATGGTGTGCGTGGCTTCATTCGCCCTGATGGGTCGAGGGTTCGCTGACATCGTCAGCTCCTACAACACCACGCACCTCAAGTGCGGGAACGCCACGCCGCGCGTAAGAGCGCACGATGTGCGCGAAAAGCCAACAGAGCGGCGACGCCGTACCCCAACTGCTGCTCGTTTACCGCCACGCGCTGCTCGCCCAACACGCCACCTCAGCGAAAAGCCAATTCGAAATTGTGTGAGGTCGTTTGCCGAGGCTATTGTATGAGGGCCGCGTTACATGTTAACCACGTCACACAACTCGCTTGCCGAAAATATGCATTTCGCAACATATCTGTAGGCAAGTGCTTACGCGCGGCTTAAAGAAGCGCTCTGGAATACGGCGTCAGGCGCAAAAGACTAAGCGGCTTCCGCATTACCTTGTGTTTCCGCAATTATTTACAGGGTTGGTGTGAGTCACGCTTGCATTTAAGGTTTCCTTGCAGGGGCACTCAAGGAACGCGATTTCATGAAGAAGAACATTGCGCTAGCAATTGCGTTGGCGCTTACGATGACGGCGGTCAGCACGCCTATATTTGCCAGTGCCACGACGTCCACAGGCGACACGACGGCCACAATTGTCAAACCCGACCTCATGCCCACGTGCGGTGGCGATGACGGCGGTGGCAACTCTGGGATGACCTGCGCACCACGACGACGCCAAGGTCGTTGAATCTCCCGGCGAGTAGTCGGCGCCTGCTCAAGACGCACGCTCCCAGTGGTGCAGCAGTAACGGTAATCGGCGCAGATGAGAAGAGTGTGGACTCCAACTTCGGCGATGTTATAGAAGCAAACTTCGCCGCTGCATCGACCGAACAACTTATCGCCCGTTTGTCGGACAAAGAACTGGCAGCAATTGCGACGCATTATCAACGTACCCGCGGCGCCCACGATACGCCTCTGCTTTCCACGTTTGCCAAGCGATTGAGTGACAAAGCTCTAATCCGTGTCGCCGGTGCTTTCGATAAGTCGCTGTGGCGGACGCTGTTACTAAGTATTCGGGCAGTGCAGTGCGCGCTTCCTTTGCCACCCAACTTTCCAGCGTGCGACCGGCCCTGCTTCCTGGTCCTGGTGAAGGCGGTGGTTCAGGTGGGCGGCGGCGGTGGTGGTACAGGCGGTGGCGGCACATCGGGTGGTAGTTCTCCCGCCCCAACCACCGACATGACGCTGGAAGAGATTTACCTTGATTTCCGTACCGCTCCAGTTGGCAGCCTAAGTCCGGCCAGCGCTCTTTCAGAGACGGCGCTATTTGCGTCTGAAAAGGTTCTTCCCTACGCGGCAGCAGGCACAGCTATAGGAACCGGCATCAACTACCTGATCGAGAATTATGATCCAAGTCTGGGCGATGCGATTGGTGACACTATCGCCGGGAGTATTGGAGCCGCCCAGGCGGCGGCCACGGAAGTTGAACGGGGTCATTACCAGTCGGCTTATGATGCATTGTTTGACTACCCTGTTACCAATTCAGGAGGTGCGACCGTACAGTTTGACGCGGATTGGAACGTCGCAGAACCCATGCAGGACTATTATGATGCCGCGCGCGGGCTGCGGATGGTGACGGACGGAAGAAACGGTAATGAATTCGCCTGGATCGAAAGTTAGGATCGCCTGGGCGGTTGTATTTGCCGCGGGGGGCGTCGCTTACGCCCTGATACGCCCGACGCCAGCCAATTTCCTAATCATGGCGTCGATGCTCCTCCTCGGATGGAACATGGTTTTCACGCCGCGTCCTGCCTCGCGGTCCTCCCTGCAAAGCGTATACGCACAGGCACGGGCAGGCACATATCGCACATCAATGACAGCAAAACTTGTCGCTCTCGCGTCCCTTGTTCTGTTCGCGGCGGGATTTGCATGAACGTGTTGGAGTAAGCGTCGTTTGTGCATCATTGCTCACGCGGTCTTGCATTGGAATCGCACATAGGGTCGGAAGAGCTCTTCTAAATGAATATGTGCAGAGGCATGACTTCTGCGCGTGCTCTTGAGGGCAAAGTCTCCGACGGATGAGAACGATCACGTGCGTTTCTACGCATCGCGGCGATGCATACGCGCTTGCCTGCGTGCCAGCCGCTCGCGTCTCATCATCCTCAACGATGGGAAGAGCCGGCGGGTAGCCCCCTCGGTGCCGGTAGCCGCAGGCGAGGGATTCGAACGGACAAGGCCGCGTAGCGGGGCCGGCCAGGACGGCCGGCCATTTTTGCTGAGCCATGGATGGCGAATCAAAAATCCCCGGGCGAAGCCCGACCCGGATAGGGCCCGGTAGGAGCGCACGATGTGCGCGAATCAAAGACACGGCCGCGCCAGCGGCTTTCCACGACGGGTCGCCGCAGGCGTGGCACCGAGGGGGCTACCCGCCGGCTCTTGCTCCACCGCGCATGTCGCTTCTTGTCGAACACGACAACGTTGATCGAATACGGCAACGTTGATCGCCCACATCGTGGGCTCCTACCTTTCGTAGGTAAGGGGGCGTGAGGGTTAGCGGTGGGTGCGGTCGTGGCGGAGGGTCTGGACGGCCAGGGCGGCGTTGACTTCGAGGATGCCGTGGGTGAGCTTGCTGCTGCGCAGGCAGGTCGCGGGCGGTGCGGGCATCGAGGTTGGGCTCGATCGACAGCAGCAGGGCGAGGAGGATGCCGCTGACGTGGGCGGCGGCCAGCGACGAACCGGAGCTGAAGTCGTAGCTGCCGCCGGGTTGCGTGGTGAGGATGTCGTTGCCGGGGCGCTGAGTACGCCGGGGGGCGGGGCGGTGGTGCTGCCGGCGCGGACCACGATCACGCCATCGGCGCTGTCCGGAAAGCCGCGTTCGCTGCCATCGGGCGGCAGCGCGGCGACGACGATCCGGCCTGGCCCAGCAGGTGCTCCAGCAGCTTGCCCAGCAGGGGATCGGCCGGGCCGCCCAGGCTGAGGTTGATGATGCGAGCGTCCGTGTCGTTGACCGCGGCCAGCGCCTTGGCCAGGGTGAACGAGTTGCAGCGTGCACCGTCGTGGCCACGGGGGGATACCAGCAGGCCTTGTAGAGGCTGAGTGTCGCTTGGGCGCGATGCCGACCATGCCCTGGTGGTTGTCGCCCACCGCTGCGATCACGCCGGCGATCTCGGTGCCATGCGCGTCGCGGTCGAAGGCGCCGGCATCGGTGCCGACATCGTCCTGCGTATCGTGGATGCGGGCCTGCAAGTCGGGGTGGGTGAGGTCCGCGCCGGTATCGACGACGGCCACGCGCACGCCGTCGCCTTGGCTGACCGCGTGCGCCAGCGCGGCGTCCGTGGCGACGAAGCCGCGTTGCAGGTCCACGTAGGGATCGTTGTAGCGGTGCGCATCCGGCGGCGTCTGGTCGGTGTACACCGCGTAATCCTGCAACGGCTGCGCCAGCTGCACGCGATCGTCCTTCGCCAGTGCGGCGATCACCGCATCGCGATCCACGCCGGCGGCGGGTTTCACCACGATGCAGTAAAGGTTGAGCGCCGTGATCGGCCAGCCGGCCACTTCCTTCAGGTCGTAGTGCTTCTTCAGTTCGGCCAGCACGCCGGCAGCACGCTGCCCGCGCCGTAGTGGCCGCTGGCGGCGTAACCCAGCACGTTGGAACCGGCATGGGTGGACATCGGCGCCAGCGGGTTGGCCACGGCCAGCACGATGTCGCGCCGGCTGTCCATGGATGCGGCGCCCGCGGCGGGCGTCGCCGAGACCGATGCCGGCGGCGGTGGTGCTGGCGGCGCCGGTGGGTGTGTCACCGCGCCGTAGCCGCAGCCATCGCCGTGCCGCCGCCCGGGCGATCGGCACGCGTGGGATGCGTGGGGGCGCATGCGGTCAGGGCGACCAGGCAGGCGGCGAGCACGATGTCGCGTGGTGTCATGGCGTGCGCATGACCGGTTCCGCGAAGCGGATGCCGCGGGACGCACGCAGTTCGCGCAGGAGCTGGTCGGGCGAGACGGCCGGGTCGGTCGACACCAGCGTATAGGCGCCGGCTTCGTTCGGGCCGCCCACCACCTGCAGGCGATGCGCCTGCAACAGGGCGTTCCAGTCGGCCAGGCCATCGTGGCGTCCGGCACGACATGGATCGACCCGGCGACCACGGGTGCCGATACCTGGCTCAGCGTGCGGTACGCGGGGCGTTCGCCATGCAGGCGCAGGGCCAGCGCCCAGGCCCAGGGCCTGGACCAGGACGGCGGCGACCAGCGCGCGGGTCAGCCAGGACGAGGTGCGCACGCGCACCGTTTCCTCGGCTGGCGCATCCAGCCGTGTCAGCAGGCGTTTCAGGCCCGCGTTGGCATCCAGGTGGATATCCGAAGGCAGCGCCCATGGCACGGCGCAGGCGCTCCTGCTGGGTAAATTCTTCACGGCAGTTGTCGCATTCGTCCAGGTGGGCATGCACCCACGTGTCCTGGTCGCGCGTCGCGGTACCCATCACCACCGAAGGCATGGCTTCCCACACGCGACTGCAGTCCCTGCCGTTTTCCGTCGAGACGGTCATGTTGCGCTCTCCCTGGCACGATGGACTCCCCGGCCAGGCCGGGAAGCACGTTGCGCAGCTTGACCCCGCGCATGAAACAGGCGGGCCTTCACGGTGCCCACCGGGCACTGCATGATGACCGCCACGTCGTCCAGGCTGTGGCCGACGACGCCGTACACCAGCTCGACCCACGCGCTGGTCGACCGACAGCCGATCCATGCCCTTGCCCCCCAGTCGCGTAGCTCGCGGTCGTCGTCGGGTCGTGGGACGGGATCATGCTCTCGGGGATGGTGTCCTCGTCCACCGCTCACTGCCGTGCTGGCGCAATGCCTTCAGGCCGGCCGCAACGGTAGGCGATGCCCATGATCCACGTCGACACGCCGGGAGTCGCCGTGGAAGCCGCCTGCCTTCTGCCAGGCGATCCAGAAGCAGTCGTTGATCACTTCCTCGATGATGTCCGGTCGCCGTGTGAGGCGCGACAGGAACCGGCACAGGCGGTCGTGGTAGCTGCGGTAGAGCACGGTCGCGCGACGCGATCGCCCGCCGCCATGCGCTGCAGCAGCAGGCGGTCGGTGGCCTCGGTGTCGTTCTCGGGGTCTCTCATGGGCTCGCGGCGACCGTGTGGTGGAGCAGGTAAGTCCCCGATCGGGGCGAAAAGGTTGCCTCGCGGTTCAGAAGGCTCGCGACAGGGTGGCCGTCCACGGGGCGATGCGCGACGGGCCGCCCTGGCCGTGCTGTCCTTTGACGATGTGCGCCAGCTGGAACCGCCAGGGGCCAGTGTCCCATATCGCGCCGGCCTGGCCGTAAGAGATAGTGCCCGGGTCCGAGTCGTAGACGTGACGCGGCCGGATCAGGGTCTGGGCGATGCCGGCAACCCAGGGACAGCGTGAGGTGGTCGGCGAGTGGCCAGAGGAAGCCCAGATCGGCCGCGCCCGTGGCCCGCGATTGGCGCCGTGCACCAGCTGCGCGCCCGACAGCCCGATCGTCAGCGTGTCGCGGTAGATGCCGACCACGGCCAGTTCCACCCTGTCGTAGGCGCGCCACGATCCGTTGGGCGGGTAGCGGTAATAGACCAGCGGCACCTGCACCTGCCAGTCGTCGGACAGGGTCCAGGAGCGCGCTACCTGCGCCAGCGACTCCGCCAGCCGCCGGGTGCGCGCAACCGCGTGCTGGCGGCCAGCCCGAGCGACCACCCTGTAGGTGTGGTCCAGGTCACGGCCCCTTGCAGTATGGGCGTGGCGGGAGTGAGCGCCCGGCGCGATCGACCAGCTGCGAACTGACGCCACGGTGCCGCTGGTAACGACCGCCTGCGCCTGCGCCATCCCGGCCATGCCGAGGCACAGCGCCAGTCCGCCGCACCGGAGCCACCCCCGCAGGCGCGCGAACGCCTTGCCGGCGCCCGGGGCGACGGCAAGGCGTGGGGGAAATCGCATGACCCGGGGCGGATCAGCGCCTGCATCGGAGCGAGGGTATGTCGATAGGGCGGTGGCCTCAGTTGCAGGCTGCCGAGGTACGACAGCAGGTCGTCGAGGTCCTTGGCGTTCGTCAACCCATCGTATTTCATTTTCGTGCCCGGATTGGCCTGCTTGGCGGGCTGCGAGAGATAGGTATGCAGCTGTTCGGGCGTCCAGGTCCAGCCGCTGTTGCGCATGGCGTCGGAGTAGTCGTAGTCGGCGACGCTGCCCGCCTTGCGCCCGACCACGCCGAACAGGCTGGGGCCCTTCTTGTTCCTGCCCTCCTTGGCGGCGTGGCATTCGCACATTCGGACTTGAACACGTCCGCACCGGCCGTGACGTCGCCCGCGATGACCAGCGGCGAAGCCAGCAGCCAGCCGACGAGGAGGCCGAGCACGGCGAGCGGTCTCGCGGAAGCGGCTCAGGAAAGGATCGGTCACGTGCGTGCTCCTTGGGTCAGAATGCGAGGCTGGCGGTAACGGAAAACGCGTTGAGGTCGCCGGCGTTGGTTTTTCGCGAGCCCGGCGGCGCGGCGAAGATGTCGTTGGCGCGACCGTTGAAGCGGGTGAAGCGGAACCAGTTGGCCGACAGCTTGATGTTGGCGATCGTGGTGTACGAATCGTCCTTGCCGAACGGCGCCCAGAACACCGTGAACAGGTTGGTAGTGGCGTTCGGATCGCCGTAGGGCGTGTAACGCACCGCGTCGTGGGGGCCGCTGCTGAGCATGTGGGTCACCATCACGCCGTAGGTCTGGCGGAAGGTGTAGGACACGCTGGCCGTCTGGTCGTGGATCGCCGCGCGGTTCTGTGCCAGCTGGCCTTGCGGGCCGAGCAGCCGGGCACCGTAATGACGTTGTTCCCAGGATGTTGACGTAGCTGACCTGGACGATGTGCTCGCGGTTGCCCAGGTACTGGTAGGTGAGGTCGTAGCCGAGGTCGGTGAGGTCGTCGTGGGGTCCGGAGCGCGGCAGCTGGCGTTGCGTGGTGAGGGCAACCACGCCGGCCGAGAAGAACTGGCGCTTCATGTCCTTCATGTACGCAAAGCGGAAATACCCCGTGTTGCCGAGCTTGCCGGGATCGCCGGCCACGTTGTAGCCGAAGTGGTCCTGCTGCGAGGTGGGTAGCGAGCGATAGGTGCCCACTTCGCTGTACCAGTTGTTGTCGTACAGGCCGTACACGGTGGCCCCAATCACGCGGTCGGTCAGCGTGTTGGGGCTGGACGGGTTCAGCAGCGAGCCGGTGACGCCGGCCGGGCCGATGAGCGCGGCATTGGGCAGGGCGGCGATCGGATCCTGGAAGCCCGGGCTGTTGTTGACGCTCACGCCGAGGATGAGGTCCTTGCCGCGCAGCTTCAGCTCCTTGGCGACAAAGCGCAGGTCCACGTTGCTCAGCTTGGTGTTGTAGGTGTTGTGGCCCGTATGGTCCGCTTCCACCTTGACGTAGCCGCCGACGTTGTCGGTCAGGCGACCGGCCAGGTACAGGTCGCCCTCGGTCAGTCGCGTGGTGCTGTCGCCGCGAGCGGGCGCGGTGTGCGATTCGGTCAGCTGCGCGGCCAGCGGAATCTTGGTGCCCTTGCCGTCGGTATCCGTATAGCCATTGAGCTTGAAGCGCATGCCGTAGGGCGTGAGCTGCGGGCCGTAGGCACCGGCGTGGCAGTCCGCGCAGGCCGCGCCGGTCTGCCGTGCGTAGACGGGAATGGCGTGTGCGCTCGGACCGAAGACGACCAGGAGCAGCATCAGCAGGCCAAGCCAGAGCGGCCGGTAGGTCGGGTGGTGCGGGGCCTGGCGGTGCCTGGGAGACAGCATGGAAACTCCTGGGGTGACGTCGTCGTTCATGGGCGGGCGCGGCGCAACATGCGGCGAAGCACGCCGTCGCGCAGCACGAAGTGGTGCCACAGCGCGGCACCGATATGCAGGCAGATCAGGCCCAGCAGCACCCATGCGGCATTCAGGTGCCAGGTCTGCAGGGAGTCGGCCAGGTCTTCGTCCTCGCCGATCAACGGCGGCAGGGTGAGACCGAAGAAATGAACGGGGTTGCCCTGGGCGCTGCTGAGCGCCCAGCCCAGCAGCGGCATGCCCAGCAGCATCGCGTAGAGCACCACGTGCGTGGCGGCGGCCACCATGCGCAACGGCCACGCCGTGCCGGCATCGTGCGGGCTGGGCAGGCCGAGCCGAACGAGGATGCGCGCCACGAACAGCAGCAGCACGATCAGGCCGGCGTGCCGGTGTCCCTCCATCAGCCAGCCACGCCAGGCGCGGCTGGACAGCTCGTCGCGGGTGAGGATGAACGCCGCGGCCGCGATCAGCGCGGCGACCGTCAGCCAGTGCAGCACCTGCACGCGGCGCGGGTAAGGCAAGTCGGGCGAGAGGTCGGCAGGTGGCTTCATACGCCTTGAGTGCCGCGACGGCGGCGAAAGGTTGCGCGGCAGGGAGACGACGACCGTCGCAACCTTTTCCGTGCGGGGTGGCACTCAGCCTCGTGGGACGTACTCACTCACTGGCCTGGTCCTGAGCATGGAAATCGAACGCATACCGTTGCAGTCGCACGGCGATCACCGTGGCATGCTCGTCGCCCTGGAGCAGGAGCGGGATGTCCCGTTCGAGATCCGCCGCGTCTATTACCTGTTCGCTACCAAGGGCGGCGTGCACCGCGGGCGGCACGCGCATCGTCACCTGAACCAGCTGGCGGTCGCGGTGTGCGGTTCGGTCAGTTTCCTGCTCGACGACGGCACCGGCCCCGCACGAGTCACCCTGGACGATCCAGCTCACGGGTTGCTCCTTGGCAGCATGGTCTGGCGCGAGCTGTACGACTTCAGCGACGACTGCGTGCTGATGGTGCTGGCCGACCAGTACTACGACGTGGACGACTACATCACCGACTACGACCTGTTCCTCCTGCGCGAGGTCAATCACGTGGCCTACGCCGAAGGCGGTGCCGCGTGAGTCGTCCCCTGGTGCTGGTGGGGGCCGGCGAGTTCGCGCTGATCGCTTGCGAATACTTCGAGCACGATAGCGATCGCGACGTGGTGGCCTTCAGCGTGGAGCGCGACTACATCCCGCAGCCGACACTGGCCGGGCGGCCCGTGGTGCCGTTCGAGACGCTGGCCCAGAGCCATCCGCCCGACGACTTCGATGTCTTCGTCGCCATTCCGGCCAGCCAGCTCAACCGCCTGCGCATGCGCCTTTACAGCGAGGCCAAGGCCCGGGGCTACCGTTTCGCCACCTATGTCAGCTCGCGTGCCTTTGTCTGGCGTACCGCCGCCGAGATCGGCGAGAACTGTTTCATCTTCGAGGGCAACGTGATCCAGCCCTTCGTCGGCATCGGCGACAACTGCATCCTCTGGAGCGGCAACCACATCGGCCATCGCACCGTGGTGCGCGATCATGTATTCATCGCCTCGCATGCGGTGATCTCGGGCTACTGCGATATCGGGCAGGGCAGCTTCATCGGCGTCAACAGCACGTTCAACGACCACGTCACCGTGGGCACCGACAACCTCATCGGCGCCGGTGCGCTGGTGACCCGCGACACCGAGCCCGGCCGGATCTACGTCGGCTCGCCGGCCCGTGCCGTGCCCGGCAAGTCCAGCCTCGACGCGAAGCTCTGAGGCGCGCCATGTTCGTGTGGACGCGGAAGGGACTGGTGTTCGACACGGCGCGGCAGGGCGTGGGCGGCTGGATGCAGCACTCCGCGCTCACCCCCACGCCGTATCGCCTCGACGACGAGCGTATCCGTGTCTACCGGGTTTTCGCGACGAGGAAGGTGTCAGCCGCATCGGCTACGTGGATGTACGGGCGGACGATCCCTCGGTGATCCTGGGCGTCAGCGCTGCGCCGGTGCTGGATATCGGCCGCGATGGCTGCTTCGACGACAACGGCGTGATCCTGGGCGACGTGGTGGACGGCCGGGTGGCCTGTACATGTTCTACGTCGGTTTCCAGCGGGTGGCCAAGGCGAAGTTCCTGGCCTTCACCGGGCTGGCGCGCTCGATCGACGGTGGCCAGCGTTTCTTCCGCACGCAGGAAACCCCGATCCTGGATCGGGCGCACGGGCGCAGTACCATCGGCGCCGTGCATACCGCGATGTACGACGAGGGCCGTTGGCGCCTGTGGTACGCGGTGGGCGACGACTGGGAGTCGATCGATGGCTGCGACTTTCCGCGTTATCACATCCGTTATGCCGAGACGGACGACCTCACGCGGCTGCCGCGCGAGGACCATGTCTGTCTCCTGCCGCAGGGCACCGAATACCGCATCGGTCGGCCGCGGGTCTATCGGCTCTACAACCGCTACGTGATGTATTTCACGCGCGGCAACGTTACCGGCGAGTATTTCCCTGGCGTGGCCTATAGCGACGACGGCCTGGCGTGGACACGACGCGACGAGACGCTGGGCCTGGCGCTGGCCGATACCGGCTGGGATTCGCGGGTGGTCTGCTATCCCGCCTTGATCCGCCAGCGCGACACGTTGTGGATGTTCTACAACGGCAAACGACATGGGCGTGGACGGTTTCGGCGTGGCGCATGCCCACGATGCATGGCACGAGGAGGCGGACCGTGCTTGCGGTTAGGCCGTATGTCACCGGGGATGCCACGCGCTGGGATGCCCTGGTCGAGCACTCGCGCAATGGCAACCTGCTGCACCGGCGCGGCTACATGGATTACCACGCGGACCGTTTCACCGACGCGTCGCTGGTGGTGGAAAAGGCGGGCGAGATGGTCGGCGTGTTTCCGGCCAGTGCGCACGACGACGGCATCGTCAGCCATGGCGGGCTGACTTACGCGGGCCTGATTTCCACGGCGGCGCTGCGCGCCGAAGCTATGCTCGACACCTTTGCCGCGATCGGTGCCTACTACCGCGCGCGCGGAGTGTCGCGGATCGTCTACAAGGCGGTGCCACGCATCTTCCAGTCGGGGCATGCGGACGAAGACCTCTACGCGCTGCACCGGCTCGGTGCGCGGCTGGTGCGGCGCGACCTGTCGTCGGCGATCGCGCTGCGCGAACCCTTCGCGTTCTCGCAGGGTCGCCGGCATGACATCGGCAAGGCCCGCAAGGCCGGCATCGACGTGGCTCCGGGCGACGATCTGGCCGGCTTCCGCGCCCTGCTGACGGACGCGCTGCACAGGCACAATGCCTCGCCGACCCACCGGCTGGACGAGTTGCAGCGGCTGTGCTCGCGGTTTCCCGAGGCCATCGCGCTGCACGAGGCACGCCGTGACGGCGAGCTCATGGCCGGCGTGCTGGTCTACGACTTCGGTCGCGTGGTGCACACCCAATACATGGCGGCCTCGGCGCAGGGCCGGGCACTGGGCGCCCTCAGCCTGCTACTGGCGCACCTGATCCGCGACACCTATGCGGACCGCCAGCACTTCAGTTTCGGCATATCGACGGAGCAGGGCGGTCGGGTACTCAATGCCGGGCTGGTGGCGCAGAAGGAATCCTTCGGTGCGCGCGCCGTCGTGCACGATTTCTACGAGTGGACACCGTGAGCGACGTTCCTTTCCTGCCGCTGGGGCCGATCAATGCCCGGTTCGCCGACGAACTGAAGGCCGCCGCGGCGCGCGTCATCGATTCGGGCTGGTATGTCCTCGGCGACGAGCTGGCCGCTTTCGAGCGCGAGTTCGCCGGCTACTGCGGCGTGGCCTGTGCGATCGGCGTCGGCAACGGCCTGGATGCGCTGTCGCTGATCCTGCGCGCATACAACCAGCTCGGCAGGCTACACGACGGCGATGAAGTGATCGTGCCGGCCAACACGTTCATCGCCAGTTTCCTCGCCATCAGCCAGAACGGCCTCGTGCCCGTGCCAGTGGAGCCGGACCCGCGGACCTTCAACCTCGATCCGCAGCGCGTGGGCGCTGCCATCGGGCGCGCACCCGCGCGATCATGGCGGTCCACCTCTACGGCCAGCTGGCCGACATGGATGCCCTGGGCGAGCTTGCGCGACGGCACGGGTTGTTGCTGATCGAGGACGCCGCCCAGGCACACGGCGCGGTGGACGCGCAGGGCCGCCGCGCCGGTGCCTTCGGCAACGCGGCAGCCTTCAGCTTCTTCCCGACCAAGAACCTCGGCGCACTGGGCGATGCGGGCGCCGTGGTCACCGACGACGCGCAACTGGCCGCGTGCGTGGCCGCCCAGCGCAACTACGGCTCCGTCGAGAAATACGTGCATCCCCAGCAGGCGTGAACTCGCGCCTGGACGAGATGCAGGCGGCCCTGCTTCGGGTGAAGCTGCGGTACCTCGACAGCGATATCGCCGCGCGTCGCCGTGTGGCGGCACGTTACCGCGCGGGGCTGCGTCATCCGCAGATCCTGCTGCCGTCGACGCCGGAGGAAGGCCGCCATGTCTGGCACCTCTTCGTCGTGCGCTGCCGCCTGCGTGACTCGTTGCAGCGTCACCTGCGGGCGCGGGGCATCCAGACCCAGGTGCATTACCCCACCGCGCCCCATCGGCAGCCGGCGTACGCCTCGCTGGGCGCGTTGTCGTTGCCGGTGACCGAACGCCTGCAGGACGAGGTGGCTGAGCCTGCCGATGGGTCCCACCCTGGCCGACGCGGACATCGACCGCGTGATCGCCGCCTGCGCGTCGTTCGACGGGTCCGCATGAGCCTGGTCCGCACCGGTTTCTATTCGGCGCTGGGCACGGGTGCACGGCTGATCGCCGCGCTGGTCGTGATCAAGCTGGTCGCGGCGTACGGCGGCCCCGAGGGTGTCGGCAAGCTGGGCCAGTTCATGGGCCTGATGTCGGTGCTGGCCGTGCTGGCCGGGGGCGGCATCGGTTCGGCCATCGTCAAGTACGTGGCCGAGTTTCGCGACGATCCCGAGCGGGTGGCGCGTTTCCTCGCCGCGGCGCTGTGGTATTCGCTGTGCGCGACGCTGTTCATGGGCGTGGCCGCGCTGGTCTTCGCCCGTGGGTTGGCGTCCTGGCTGCTGGACGATGCGGGTTACGCGGGGCTGATCCGCATCCTTGCGCTGGCGCAGGGGGGCATCGCGCTGCTCAATTACATCCTGGCGGTGGTCAACGGCTTCATGGACGTGCGCCGTCTGGCCCTGATCCAGGTGACCGGCTCGGTGCTGGGGATCGCGCTGGCGCTCTGGCTGGCGCGCGGATGGCACCTGTACGGTGCGCTGCTCGCGCTGGTGCTGGGCCAGGTGCTCTGGCTCGTGGTGGCGGTGCCCACGTGGTGGACCACTCCTTACTTTCACCGCGGCATGCTGCGCTGGCGCTTCGACGGCGAGATGGTGGTGCGGCTGGCGCGCTTCTCCGTGATGACGCTCAGCTCGGCGTTGCTGCCGCCTCCGCTGGTCACCCTGGTGGTGCGCAACCACCTGGCCGGCGAGTTCGGCTGGGAGCAGGTGGGCTACTGGCAGGCGGTGACCCGCGTGTCCGACGCCTACCTGCTGTTCCTCACCGCGGCGATCAACATCTACTACCTGCCCAAGCTGGCCTCGACGCGCGAGCGCGGCGCACTGGTGCGCGAGCTGCGCCAGGGTTTCCGCATCGTCGTGCCGGTGGTGGCGCTGCTGGCCCTGGCGGTCTACGTGCTGCGCGCGTGGATCACGCAGTTGCTGTTCACTACCGCGTTTGCCCCGGCCAATCCATTGTATGGCCCCCAGCTGGTGGGCGACGTGGTCAAGATCGCCTCGTTCATCCTGTCGTACGTGATGCTGCCAAGGCGATGACGCGGCTGTTCGTCGTCTCCGAATGCGTATTCGCCGCCAGCTACCTGGCGCTGGTCTTCATCCTTACCGCGCGGTTCGGCGTCGTCGGCGCCATGTACGCGTTCGCGATCAACTACGGCGCCTACCTCCTCGTGTTCAACATCGTGGTGGTGCGTCGCTACCTGGGGGGACTATGACCATGGCGGCGCAACCGGTAAGGAACGTGGCGGCGATGCCGCTGGTGTCCGTGCTGATTCCGGCGTTCAACCACGAACGCTTCGTCGAGCGTTTCCTCGACAGCGTGCTGGAGGACCCGTACCCGGCCAAGGAGATCGTCGTGATCGACGACGGCTCGACCGACGGCACCGCCGATCGCATCGCGGCCTGGGTGGCCTGCACGAGGGCGAGCTGCCGATCGAATTCGTTCGGCGGGAGAACAAGGGCATCACCGCCACGCTCAACGAACTGGTGGCGCGCGCACGGGGCGAGATGTTGCGCCTGGGCTCCAGCGACGACTACCTGCTGCCGGGCGGCCTGGATGCCCAGGTGCGCTACCTGCTGGCCCATGCGCGCAAGGGCGCGGTGATCGGCGATTCCATCGTGGTGGACGGGCAGGGGCGCAAGCTGCACGACAGCGGCATGTGCGACCTGCACCAGGCGGACAAGCGCCTGTACCGCACCGATGACGGTATCCGCCGCGCGGTGATCACCCGCTGGGCCGTGGGCGGCCCGGTGACGCTGATACGGAAGAGCGCGCTGGAGACGGTGTCGCGCTGGACCGAGGGCCTGCGCATCGACGACTGGGACCTGTTCCTGCGCCTGGCCGCGCACGACGCGCTGGGCTTCATCGACGTGGGCGTGTGCGCCTACCGCCTGCACGAGACCAACCTGAGCAAGACCACGCACGTGGCCACGCGGATCATCAACCTGTCCGAGGCACGGCAGGTGGCGATCCGCCGCGCCGAACTGTTCGATGAACCTTACCGCAGCCTGCTTCGCGCGGAATCGCAGTACCTCGGCGCGAAGATCGCCTTCCTGCAGAAGCGCTACACGCGCGTGGCGCTGCACCTCGCGGTGTATGCCAGCCTGGTCGTCGCGTCCCGCCTGCGTTTCGCCGCGCCGCATCGTCCGGAGCAGGCCACGTGATGCCGCTGCTGCGCTGGCCCTCGGCCTATCTCGGCCTGCCGATCCTGCTGGCCTGCAGCCTGACGCTGCTGACCTACGACCTGCCGGACGGTTACCTGCCCGGCATCCTGCTGCTGATGACGACGGCGGCGGCGATCCTCTTCGTGGATGCCTTCTCGACCACGCGGCTGCCGGCGATGGTGTCGTTCCGCCGGCATCGCTACGCGGGAACGCGCGATGCGTTCGTGGCGCTGGCCTTCGCGGCGCTGGTCGTCCTTGCCTGCCTGATCGACCTCACCGCGTTTTCGATCCCGCTGATCGACAACCCGGCCTCGTACGCCACGATGGAGAACGGCCGTGAACACGTGCGGCACATCTCGGACATGTGCTGGACCCTGCCGCCGATCGGTTTGCTCTGCGTGCGGCCGGCCGCTGGCTGCGCAACGCGCTGATCCTCGTCGGCCTGGTTTTTCCTATCCTGGTGATCGACCGCAACCGGCTGTTCGCCGGTCTGATCGCGATGGCCCTGGTCATCGTGTTCCGGCGTGACGAGTCCCGGCCATTGCCCTGGAAGATCATCGGCCTGCTGGCGCTGGCCGGCGGCGTGGCGTTCTCCGTGCTGGGCACGTTGCGCTCGGGCTCGATCGAGCACGTCACGCTGCCGTTCGGCTCGCTGTACCTGGCCATGCCACAGGCGATCAAGTGGCTGCTGCTGTACACCAGTGCGGGGCCTTACAACTTCGGCGGCATCCTGGCCAGGCACTACGTCAACACCGATTTCCTGGTCAACCAGCTGGTGCCGTTCAACGGCTCGGTGGCCACGGCGGGCACGGACATCCCGCTGGATGCCTCCAACATCAACATCGGTACCGAGTTCTTTCCCTTTGCCATGGCGATGGGGCCGCTCGGCGCCGTGGCGGCCATGGTCGGGCTCTACGCCATGCTGCGCTGGAGCGCCTGGCTGCTGCGCCGGGCGTCTCTGTTTCCGTTGCTGATCTTCCTGCGCGTGGCGTACGTGGCCGTAATGAGCCCTTTCGCGCCGCAGGCGTACACGTTCACCCATGTGGTTTCATCGCCCTGTGCCTGGCGATGCAGCTGTTCGCCGCGTGGCTGCCCGATCGCCGTGCGCGCGACGTCTCTCCACCCCTCGAAGCGAGTGCCCATGCAAACGGATGACATCTACCTGATCGACCTGTGGCGCTTGCTGTGCCGTCGCTGCGCTGGGTGCTCGGCACGCTGGTGCTCGTGCTGGGCCTGACCTTCGCGTACACCCGCGTGGCGCGCAGCCAGTGGGAAGCGTCGGGCTGGATCCAGATCGGCCAGATCGCACCCACGCCCTCCGGCCAGGACCCCAAGATCGAGACCCTGCTGCGGACCATCGAGCGCCTGCAGACACGCGCGTTCCAGGATGCGGTGACCACCGGTGCGGGACTGGCGGTGACCTCGTCCGAGGCGTCGCTGTATCGCGCCAGCCTCAAGTTCGATCCCGAGCCGTACGCCAACCTGATCCGCATGAAAGTGCGCGGCTATTCCGCGCGCCAGGCCAGCGACCTAGCCTACGCCACGGCGAACGCGCTGGCAGCGATCCACCGGCAGATCGGCGAACTGCCGCTGCGGCTGGCGCACCAGCACCTGGACGACATCTGCAAGGACCTGCGTGTCGCGCTGGAAGATCGTGACCGGCTGACCCGCGAGGCGGCGGGGGCGGCACGGGCGGCGGCATGGCGGCCATCGCGCTGTCGAGGAAGAACGACGACATCCGTGCGGTTGCAGCAGGCCGAGAGCGACATGGTGGCGCGGCTCCTTCCCAACTACACCTTCGACACCTCCATGCCGTGGCCGGTCTACGTGCCCGCGGACAAGGTCTCGCCGCATCCGGTGATGATCTGGGCGATAGGCCTGGTGCTCGGCCTGCTGCTGGGATGCGGGGTGGCCGTGGCCCGCGATGCCGCCGGCCGCGCACGCCGCGTTGAACCGAATGGGGCCGATGCGGCACTCACGGGTCCGGGCAGGAGAGACAGATGAGCGGTCGGCACACACTGGATGACACACAGCTGCTGGAAACGCAGCAGGCCTTCGACAGCGTGGCAGCGGATTACGATGGTCCGCGCGGCAACAACGAGCTGATCCAGCGCATGCGCATCACCCTGTGGAACACGGTGCACGCGCAGGTGGCGGCGGGCGCGCGCCTGCTCGACCTGGGCTGCGGCACGGGCCTGGACGCCATCGAGTTCGCACGACGCGGGTTCCGCGTGGTGGCCACGGACTGGTCGCCGCAGATGATCGCCCGCACGCGTGACCGCGCCGAAGCGGCGGCGCTCACCTCCGGGTGACAGCCGCCCACCTGGGCATCCAGCAGCTGGACCGGCTGGAGGGCACCTTCGATGCCATCTATTCCAACTTCGGCCCGCTGAACTGCGCGCCCGACCTGCCCGCCGTGGCCGCTGAATGCGCGCGGTTGCTTGCGCCCGGCGGCACGCTGGTGTTCTCGGTGATGGGCCGGATCTGCCCCTGGGAAGTGGCGCACTACGCGCGCCGGGGCCGGTTCCGCCGGGCCGCGGTACGTGCGGCGCGCGGCGCCACCGCGGTCGGGATGAACAACCACACCATCTGGACGTACTACTACCTGCCGAAGGAGTTCTACCGCGCGTTCGCTTCGTCGTTCACCCTGGGCAGCTACCGCGCGCTCAGCCTGTTCATGCCGCCGCCGTACCTCGTGGAACGCTACCGGCGTCGTCCGGCGCGCTACGAGCGGCTCGGCCGGTGGGACGATCGCCTCGGCGAGGTGCCGCTGCTGCGCGACATGGGCGATCATTTCCTGATCGTCATGCATCGGCGGTAAGGCCATGACGGCGATGCGACGGCGCTCGGACGTCGACCTGCGCGGCGCGGTGGGGGTGTCGCCGGACGGCGTGTCGCGCCTGCCGATGGGCATGCGCGAGGGACGCATCGTCCTCGCCGCGGGTACCACGTCGTACGGGTGGACCTGCGCGACCACCTCGTGTTCCCCGGGCTGATCAACGCGCACGATCACCTGCACATCAACGGCGTGCCGCCGCTGCGGCATGCCGCGCCGTTTCCGAACAGTTACGCGTGGATCGAAGCGTTCCAGGCGCACTTCGCCGATCCCGCGGTGGCCGCCGCGCTCGCGGTACCCAAGGCGGTGCGCCTGCGCCATGGCGCGCTGAAGAACCTGCTGGCCGGCACTACCTTCGTCGCGCATCACGATCCCGCGCATGCGGTGTTCGATGCGGAGGATTTTTCCGTCGGCGTGCTGCGCGGGTTCGGCTGGAGCTATGCGCTGGGCGGCCCCGGCTACGGCCCGCCGGTGAGCGAGAGCTTCGCGGCCTGTGCCACGAATCGTCCCTGGATGATCCACCTGGCCGAGGGCACGGACGAGGTGGCCGGCGCGGAACTGGCGCGGCTGGATGCGCTGGGCTGCCTGGCATCGCACACGGTGCTGATCCACGGCGTCGGCCTCGGCGCGGGCGACGTGGATCGCGTGATCGCCGCGGGCGCGGCAGTGGTCTGGTGCCCGTCGAGCAACAAGGCCTTGTTGGGCCGGACGCTCGATCCGCACCGCCTGCATGCGGCCGGCCGCCTGGCGCTGGGTACCGATTCGCGCGTCAGCGGCAGTCGCGACCTGCTGGAGGAACTGCGCGTGGCCGGGGTGCACGACGGCCTGGCCGCCTCGTCGCTGCTGGCCCTGGTGACCACCGATGCCGCCCGTATCCTGCGCACACCGGGGCGTGGCGAGCTGGTCCATGGCGCGCACGCGGACATGGTGATCGTGGAGGATCGTGGCGGCCCGGCCGCACGTAGCCTGCTGAACGCCTCGCGGGCGGAGCTGCGCGCGGTAGTGCGCGGCGGCCTGCCGCGCATCCGATCCGGATTTCGGCGACTGGTTCGCCGTGGCAGGTGTCGAGACGGTGGCAGTCACGCTGGACGGACGGCCGAAACTGCTCGACCGCACGCTGGCCGATCCCGCCGTGCTCGCCCTGGAGCCGGGGCTGGCGCGGGTCGAACGCGCACCGGCAACGCGCATGCTGAGCGTCCCCGTGCTCGATCCCGCGGAAGCCTATGCCCTCTGGGCCGACAGCTACCCGCCCCATGCCCACAACCCCGTGATGCTTGCGGAGGAGCGCGCGATGCTTGCGCTGCTGCCCGGGCGCCTGGACGGCATGCGGGTGCTCGATGCCGGCTGCGGCAGCGGTCGTTACGTCCTGCACGCGCTGGCTCGCGGCGCGGCCACGTCAGCGGCATCGACCTGTCGCCACCGATGCTGGAGCGCGCACGCAGCGCGCTGGCGGGGCATGTGGATGCCGGACGGGTCGCGTTGCACGAAGGCAGCCTCACCGCGTTGCCGGCCCTCGCCGAGACGGCCGACCTGACCGTGTGCGGGCTGGTGGTCGGCCATCTGCCCGACCTGCATCCGGCGCTGGCGGAACTGCATCGCGTGACGCGGCCGGGTGGCCGTGTGGTGTGCAGCGACTTCCACCCGATCGGCGCGGCACTCGGGTGGCAGCGTGATTTCCGTGCGGGCGGCGAGCGTTACGCCGTTCGCCACACGCGTCATCTCTACGGCCATTGGCACGCGGCGTGCACCGCGCTGGGGCTGGCGATCGAGCGCGTCGTCGAGCCGATGCTCGATCCTGCCGATATCACCGCGGGTGCGCGATTCGATCCGGCGGCGCTGCACGTGCCCGTCGCCCTGGTGTTCCAGCTGAGGCGCCTTCCATGAATCCTTCTCAGACCACGGCCGCCGGTGCGCGGACGCTGCTGGTCAATCCGACCATCACCTCGCCGTCGAGCGCACGGTTTCCGTTGTCGCTGCTGCACCTGGCCGCGTCTCTTGACCGCCACGGCGAAAGCCGGATCGTCGATGGCAACGTGGACCGCGACGTGGTCGGCGCCACGCTGGACGCCCTGGCGCACGAACGCTTCGATGCCGTGGGCATCAGCGTCATGGGCGGCCCGCAGATCGAGCCGTCCATCGCCGTGTCGAAGGCGATCCGCGAGCGATTCCCGCATTTGCCGATCGTGTGGGGCGGTTACTTCCCCACGTTGTATACCGATACCGCGCTGTCGGCCCCGTATGTCGATTACGCGATCCGCGGACAGGGCGAGGAAAGCCTGCCCGAACTGATGGCCGCACTGACGACGCCGGGGCGGGACATGGCGACCATCGGCGGCCTGTCGTGGAAGCGGGACGGCGTGGTGGTGCACAACCCCAACCGGCGGTTTTCGCTCGGCGACAGCGGTATCGTGCTGCCCTACGACAAGCTGGGCGATCCGCGTCGTTACCTGGCGCGCACGTTCCTCGGCCGGCGTACCGTCGCGCACCAGGCGGCGATCGGCTGTCGCTTCCGCTGCACGTTCTGCGGCGTGGCCGCGATGTTCGGCGGCACCACGGCGCTGCCGACCGCGGCACGGCTGGAGCGCGACCTGGGTTACCTCAAGCACGAACTGGGGGCCGACTCGGTCCAGTTCTTCGATCACAACTTCTTCGATCGCGAGGAAGACATGATCCCGCTGCTGGAAGTGATGGCCAAGCTGGAGATGCCCTGGTGGTGCTATGCCCGGTCGGATGCCCTGCTGAAGCTGTCGAGAGCACGTGGAAGCTGGTGCGCAAGAGCCGCTTGCAGATGGCGTACATCGGCGCGGAATCGCCCAACGGCCAGATGCTGAAGGAAATCCGCAAGGGCACGCGCCCGGACCAGACGCTGGAAGTGGCGGAACTGTGCCGCCGGCACGGCGTGATCCCGGAGCTGTCGTTCATGGTCGCGCCCCCGGAGAACACCGAGGAAGAAACCCGGCAGACCTTCGAGTTCATCCGGGAGCTGAAGAAGATCAACCCCGCGTCCGAGATCATCGTCTACATCTACACCCCGCTGCCGGAGTCGAGCAAGCACGAGAAGGATCGCGGCAAGCGACCCGGCATGGCGCTGCGCGACCTCAACGGCGATCCCGTGGTGTTCCCGACGTCGCCGGAGGAATGGATGCAGAAGCGCTGGGTGGATTATGCCTGCCATGCCGACGCGCCCTGGCTGACCGACGAGCTGCGCCGGCATATCCAGGATTTCGTCACGGTGCTGCGTTGCCGCTTTCCCACCGTGCAGGACCTGCGTTCGCCGCCGTGGGCCAAGCGCGGCCTCAGCGCGCTGGCCGCACGCCGCTACCGGCAGGAGCGCTACGACCGGCCGTGGGAACTCAACCTCGCCAATCGCCTGGTGCGCCTGCGCCTGCCGCAGGTCTCCGGTCTGTAGGCGTGCACGTCGCGCAGGTCAACGTGCAGCCCATGCCGGCGGCGTGCAGCCCCGACGAGCTGTTCGTCCGCTGCCGTCGATGGCGGACATTCCCGAAGCGACGGCCACCGCCGGCACGCGGGTGTCGGTCATCCAGGCGGCGGCATGCGACTTGCACATCACCCGGCAGGGCATCGATTACCACTTCGTCGACTTGCGTGGCGCGACGTCGGCGGCGACACGCGCGGTGCGTTTCGTCGACGTCTTGTACCGGCTGTCGCCCGATGTGCTCCACCTTCATGGCCTGGGCTTCGCGCGCGATGCCTTCGAAGTGCACCGGCGGTTGCCCGAGCTGCCCATGCTTATCCAGGACCATGCCGATCCGCCGCCGACCCGCTGGCTGCGCCTGCCGTACCGTCGCTGGTACGCCGCGGCGTCGGGCGTCGCGTTCACCTCGGCGGCCATGGCCATACCGTTCACCTCGGCCGGTCTGTTCGCGCCCCGCACGCGCGTGTTCGCCATCCCGGATCCAGCAGCCGGTTCGTGCCGGGCGACATGGCGAAGGCTCGCGCGAAAAGCGGCCTGCATGGCAGCCCATGCATCCTTTCCATCGGCCACCTCGCCGAAGGCAAGGATCCGCTCACCGTGCTGGAGGGCTTCGCGCGGGCCGCCCTGCACCTGCCGGACGCGCACCTGTGGATCGCGTTCGGCAGCGCGCCGATGCTGGAGCAGGTGCAACGCCGCGTGGCCGAGGATGGACGTCTGGCCCGACGCGTGCACCTGCTCGGTCGTCTGGCCCATGCCGATGTGCAGACCGCGCTCCAGGCCGCCGACCTGTTCGTCTCGGGCAGCCGCGCCGAAAGCTGCGGTTTCGCACTGCTGGAGGCGCTCGCGTGCGGCGTCACCCCCGTGGTGACGGATATTCCCGCGTTTCGCGCACTGACACTCGGGCGCATCGGCGAACTGTGGCCGGTCGGCGATGCCGGGTTCCTGGCGACGGCACTGGTGCGCGCGTCGGCCGGGCGGCCTTCCGCCGCCAGTGTTCGTGCGCATTTCGACAAGGCGTTGTCGTTCGCGGCGGTGGGCCGGCACTGGGCCGGGGCGTATGCGGCGCTGGTGGGTTCCCGACCCGAGGGCAGGGCATGAAGCTTGCCCTCGTGCTCCCCGGGGGCGTCGATCGGTCCGGCGAGTACCGGGTGATTCCCGTGTTCCTGGCGCTGATCGAGCGGCTGGCACGGCGACACGAGGTGCATGTGTTCGTGCTGTACCAGGAGCCGTTGCCGGCCACCTGGCGGCTGGTCGGCGCGCAGATCCACAACATCGGCCCGCGCCGCTCGCGCCTGCGCGCCGTCGCGACCATCCGCGCGCAGCACCGTATCGCACCGTTCGACCTGGTCCAGTCGATCTTTTCCGGCGATTGCGGACTGATCGCCGTGGTCGCGGCAAGGCTGATCGCTCGCCCCAGCGCGGTCCACGTGGCCGGCGGGGAACTGGTGGCGCTGCACGACATCGGCTACGGCGGCCGCCGTGACTGGAAGGGGCGCCTGCGCGAAGCCTTCGTGCTGCGTTTCGCGGATGTCGTGACCGCGGCCAGTGCACCGATCATCGACGCGTTGCGCGGCCTGCGGGTCGCGGCAAGGCGCATCCCGCTGGGCGTGGACCTGGATGCATGGCCGGTGCGGGCACCGCGTCGCCGGCCACCGGGCACGGCACGGCTGATCCACGTCGCCAGCCTCAACCGGTCAAGGACCAGGCCACGCTGCTGCATGCCTTGGCGCGGGTGGCTTCACCCTTCGTGCTGGATATCGTCGGTGTCGATACGCTGGGCGGCGAGATCCAGGCGCTGGCGCGACGGCTGGGCCTGGACGACCGCGTGCGCTTCCTCGGGTTCCGCACCCAGCGGCAGTTGCAGCCGCTGCTGGTGGCCGCCGATCTCTTGCTGGTGTCGTCGCTGCACGAGGCCGGCCCGCTGGTGGTACTGGAAGCCGCGGTGGCCGGCGTGCCCACCGTGGGTACCGCGGTCGGTCACCTCGTGGAATGGGCGCCGTACGCCGCGCAGGCCGTGAGGGTGGACGATCCCGAGGCCCTGGCCGGCTGCATCCAGCGCGTGCTCGACGACGAGGACCTTCGGTTGCGGCTTGCCGGGGAGGCGCAGCGGCGCGCCGTGGCCGAGGATGCCGACATGACGGCACGCGCGTTCGCGGCGCTTTATCGTGAGGTACTCGCCCGCCGCGGCGTGGTCATCCCGGACGACTGACGCCGTAGCCGAGTGCGGCGCGTACGACGTAGAGCGTGTCCATGCGCGGCACCGGGCGGGTCAGCCGGGTGAGTATCCGACGCCCGTGGCTGCGCTTCACCCAGGCCTGGCCTTGCAGCCACAGCTGCGTACGCGCCAGGTTGGCACGCTCCTGGACGTTTTCCTCGGTAAGTCGGAAGCGGTTGCGCACGGCGCGTCCGACGTCCCGCATCGTGCGTGCCCATTCGATGCCGGGCATGGCCTGTGCCCACAGCGCGGAGCACGACAGCTGCGTGAGCGTGCGGCGGCGCGAGGTGCGCCGTAGCCAGCCGTGGCACTCGCCATCCAGCCGTGCGACGACCGTCGCCGGGATCGCCCCGGGGTAGTACCGCGAGACCAGCGCCAGCGGCGGAAACGCCCACCATGCCGAGCCGTCGGTCCACAGCACGTCCCAGTCCGTCGTGTCCATGCGTGCGGCGAGCAGGGCGATGTCGTGCAGGTGCAGCAGCCGGATGCTGCGGCCGCAGATATTGCCGGCGGCATGCAGCAACAGGTGGCACATCAGGGCGCCGTGCGACGGGTAGGGCTGGATGCCCGGCCCGTGCAGCGGCACGCGGGCGGTGATATCCACCGTAGCGATGGGCAAGCGTTCCTGGATGCGCGTGTGCAGCTCGATGTTGACCGGCGTATCGCGATGTTCGCCCAGGCCGACCGTCGGCGTACCCACGGCCGGCTTGAACGCACGATGCCGCCAGTGCGCGAAGGATTCCACATAGCCCAGCTCCTTCAACAGCGCGCACGCGGCGTCGAGATCGGCCTCGTCGACCAGCAGGTCGATGTCCGCCATCGGTCGCTCGCCGGGCGTGTAGACGCCCAGGGCATGCAGCGCCGAGCCCTTCAGGGCTACCAGGGAGACCGATGCCGCGCGCGCACCCGCATCGATGCGTTCCAGCAGCGTCGCGATACGCCGGTGGCGTGCCTCCACATGGACGCGCTGTTCGGCGAGGAACGGGTTCCAGCGCGGGTGCTGCCAGCCCGTGTGCGTAGCCAGCAGCGGCGACACGCCATGCGCGGCGGCCGCGGCCAGGGTGAGCCGCCATTGCAGGTCCGTCCAGTCGGCGTGGCGCTTTCCGCTACCGGCGCGGCCAGCTGGACGGCCAGGGCTTCGGTCGCACGCCGCAGGCCCCGGCGGATGGACGACAGGGGTGGCAGGCCCGTGCTCAAAGCTGGGTCAAGGCGATACGTCGCCTCGCCTCGCGCGGCACCGGCGTGGGATTTTCGTTGCGGTGCAGGTGCTCGCTGGCGACCAGGGCATCCCAGCGGGCGTCCAGGGCGTCGCGCTGTGTCGACGGTGCGGTGCGCACCGTGATTTCTTCATGCAGCAGGTCGCGCACGCGCCGGTAGAACGCGGAATCGTAGGCGCCGCGGAACATCATCGCCAGGTCGCCGCTTTCCTCCCAGTGCGTCTGGTGCCCCAGCTGGCCTTCACTTCCTCGTAGAACGGGGTGCCCGGCAGGGGATAGGACACGCTCACGCCCACATCGTCGGGTGCGGCGCGTACCACCAGGTCGCGGGTGGCGAGCAGGTCGTCCAGCGCCTCGCCCAGGTAACCCAGCTGGATGAAGAAGCCGACGCGGATGCCCTGTGCGCCCAGTCGTTCGCGCGCGGCGATCAGGTCGGGCACACGCGTGCCCTTGGTCATGCGGTCCAGCACGCGCTGGCTGCCGCTTTCCGCGCCGATCCATGCCTCGGCGCAGCCGGCCCGCGCCAGCGCGGCGACCATGCGCTCGCTGGACAGGTCGGCACGCGTCTGGATCATGAACGGGACGGAGCCGTCGTTCGCCGCGAGGTGTTGGGCGAACGCCGTGACCCAGTCTACGTGGAAACCGAAGATATCGTCGGCCATCCAGATGTGATCCGGCGCGTAGGTCGTCTTGAGGTAAGCCATCTCCGCGGCGACGTCCTCGGCCGGGCGCTGCTTGTAGTGGTTGCCCCAGATCGGTTTCGCGCACCAGTTGCAGCGGAACGGGCAACCGCGCGATGCGGCCATGTTGAGGCTGAAATAACCGTGCCGCTCCTGCCAGAAGGTGCGGTAGCGCGGCATGTCGATCAGATCCCACGCCGGTTGCCCCACCAGGCGTCCGTCCGGCGGCAGGATGCCGGTACGGTGGACCTGCGTCTGTCCCGTCACGCGCGTGGCGATGCCGGGCACACCGTCGGTCCAGGTCGTGGCATCGATGTCCGGCTGCGCCGCCAGGCGCTCGCTCAGGGCGACGAGGGCGGCGATGCCCTCGCCTACGAGCACGACATCGGCGCCGGCATCCAGGAACGCGTCGGGATGATCGGAGGCATCCGACCGGCGACGATCACCGGGCACCGGACGCACGTGCCTCGCCGATCATCCGGCAGGCCGCATCACGCATGCGGCTGAGGCACATCTTGGTCAGGAAGTTGAAGTTGTCTTCGTAGAAGACGACCAGGTCGGGCGCGGCATCCTTCAATGCCGGTGCGTAGTCGCCCACACCGTCGGCCAGCATGGCATCGAACAGCGACACCGCATGGCCGCCATCGCGCAGCAGGGCCGCGATCTGGATCGTGGCCAGCGGGGGGTAGGGCTTGCCGCGTTCCCACTGCTTCCGGTCGTCGCGGAGAAAGTAGGTATGGCCGACCTGGATCGTGAGCATCGCTTTTTGAGCCTGTGCGCGGTTTGCTTCGTGAGTGCCGTCGGAGCGGGCATGGGTTGTGTTTTTCTGCGCCGGCAACCTTTGCCGGCCCGCGACGCACTCACGTGCACTATTCCGACCGTGGCGTCGTCCGTGTCACAGCGCGGCCCCGGTCAACGAACGGCGAGATGGCCTTGACCTACCAGCACGAACCCGACGTGAGCGATCCTTTCTCGGAACACACGGTGCTGCCGTTCACCGTATGCAAGGAGCTTCTCGGCGGACGCTTTCAGTTCGACAGCGCCAGCGAGGCGTTACTGGACCTGGTGGAGGCGGCCTATGGCGGCTTGCCACCACAACGGCGCTACGACGTGCCGCCGGTGTTCCGCGTCGAATTGCGGCTGGCGCCGCATCGGTCGCGTGAAGGCGCCTGGACACCGCCGACCGTGCGTACGCAGGCGGGTGTAGGCCTGCTATGCGGCGTGATGGACGAGTCCAACTACGTCGTCGTCTCGCCGGAGCGACACCATGCACTCGTCGTGGTGTCGGCGGACATGCTGGCGCACCCTTATCACGTGCGCTATGAACTGATCGAGTTCGCCGTCTACCTGCTGGCCGCGCGCGGCATGCAGCTGGTGCCTGCATGGCGCATGCGTGGGCAAGCATGGCCATGGCGTGCTGCTGCTCGGCGCCAGTGGGGCAGGCAAGTCAACGCTGGCGCTGCAGTCCCTTGCGCAGGGCATGGACGTCGTGTCGGAGGATGCAGTGCTGGTGCAGCCCTCGGGCATGCTGGCCACCGGCGTGGCAACTTCCTGCACGTGCGCCCAGAGGCCTTGCGTTTCGTCGACGACGAGGCCACCCGCCGGTGGATTGCCGCGGCACCCGTCATCCGCCGGCGGAGCGGTGTGGAGAAATTCGAGGCCGACCTGCGCGGCAGTCGCTCGCGGCCGCCGGGTAGCGCGCTGGCGCTGCTCGGTGCCGTGTTCGTTTCCAGCCGCCAGGCGTCCGATCCCGGGCATTTGCTCACGGCGCTGCCCGATGACGAGGTGGTCGCGCGTCTGCAGGCCGACCAGCCTTATGCCGCCGGGCAGCCGGGCTGGCGACGCTTCGTGCAAGGTGTGGTCGCGCTGGGTGGTTACGAGTTGCGTCGCGGTGGGCATCCGCGTGAATCGGTGCACGCCTTGCGCGCCTTCCTGCGCAGGCACGACATGGCGACATGCTGATGCCCCGCGGGGGCCGTTCGCGCGGACCGCTACGCTCGCTGCTCACCTCGCTCTCGCGTGGCGATCGTCTCGCCCTGGCGGTCTACGTCGCGCTGTCGCTGGGTTCGGCGCTGCTGGGCAGCCTTGCGGCCCTGCTGCTGGTGCCGCTGATCCAGCCCGGGCAGACGGCGCCCCGGACGAGCTGGGCATCGCCTGGCGGCCAAGGCCCGACCTGCTGGTGCTCGCGTTCCTTGCCGCCACCACATCGTTCGCCGGATTGCGCTGGCAGTCCGCGCGTGTCGGCGCACGACTGGTGGGGCGTTACGGCCTGAACCTTCGGCGGCGGGTGCATGCCAGCCTTGTCGATGCACCACTGGCGTCGCTGGCCGATGCCACGTCGGCGGAAATCGCCAACGTGCTCACGTACAACATCGAGATCGTGGTGCAGGGTTTCACGGCATTGCAGCAGTTGCTGGTGCGGGTGTCACCGCGGCGGTCAGCCTGGCGTTCGCGTTCTGGCTGTCGCCTGGCCTGATGCTGGCGACACCGTTGCTGATCGCCGTGGCCGTCGCCGCGTCACGGCTGTTCGGGCGCGAGCAGTCGCGCGTCAGCCGGCAGTACGTGGCGGACATGACGACGCTGTTCTGGCACAGCGAGGATTTTCCGCGGCGCCTGCGCCACGTGCGTTCGTTCGGTCGCGAGACCTCGGAAAAAGCGAGTTACGGCGCGATTTCGGCTCGTCTGGCCCATGGTTACGCGCGTCAGGTCGAGCTGGTCGCCTCGGGCCGGATGTTGCTGGAACTGCTGGGTGCTGTGGGTATCACCGCCGTACTGGTGCTGGCGCGGCACTGGCATGGCGTCGACCCCGCGTCCCTGATCGCCGTGTGCTGTTGCTGGGCCGCCTGTTCCCGTACATGGTGTCCAGCCGGCAAAGCTTCCAGCAGCTGCGGTCCGCCGTGCCGGCGTTCGAACTGTGGGAACGCTACGCGCACGTCGGCACCACCGCCGGGTCGGTACCGGTCGCCACCTGCCCGCCGGGCACGTTGCGGATTGTCCGCCTGCGCGTCGTGCCGCCCGCCGAGGGCGTGGAGGTGCGCGCGACCTGGACCTGGTACCCGGCGGATGATGATCCTGGTCTTCGGCGATTCGGGGATCGGCAAGAGCAGCCTCGTCGACGTGCTGGCCGGCATGGCCGAGCCCGAGGCCTTCGAGGCGGCTCTGGACGGTCGCTCGATGGCGTTCGAACGCTATCGCGATGTCGTGCGCCACGGCGCCTACGTGGGACAGAACGTCCGCCCATGGCAGACCTCGGTGCGTGAATGCCTGTTGTGGGCCGCGCCATCGGCGGACGAGGCCGCCTTGCGCGATGCGCTGGCCGACGTGGGGCTGGACGTACGGCTGGCCCGCGCGGCGACGGGTCTGGACACGGCGCTGCACGGATCGTCCAGCCGCCTGTCCGGCGGTGAGCTGCAACGCCTCATGCTGGCCCAGGTGATCCTGCGGCACCGGCGCTAGCGGTACTGGACGAGGCGACTAGCGCACTGGATGCCGTTTCCGAGCGGATCGTGCTCCAGCGCCTGAAAGACCGTCTTCCGCGTACCATCCTGATCGTCGTCTCGCATCGCGCGGACGTCGCGACGATCGCGGACCGTACACTGCATCTCGGCCCGGTGACGGATCGGTCGACCCTTCCCGGTAAAGTCCACGCATGACCATCAAACGAACGCTTTCGCTGGGTGCCCTGTCCGTGGTCATCGGTCTACCCCTGCCCGTGCATGCCGGCCACACCGGGATCAGGGAACACGCCGAACAGGCTGCCACGGGTGGATTTTCCACGGCGACCGGCTCCGGTGCGCCTGCGACGACAGTGACGACGCTGGCACAGCTTCGTGCGGCAGTCGCGGCCTCCCGTCACCATATCGTCGTGGACGGGGCGATCTACGGGGGGACGGTGCCGTCACCATCCTCTTCGGCAGCACGGCGTGGAACGACACGACGATCGAAGGCGCCCCTGGCGGCAAGGCGGTGCTGGAAAACATCCAGCTGAAGTTCGACGGTGAACAACTGCCCGTCGGCCAGGCCATCGAGAACATCGTGTGTGAGGAACATCACCTTCCACGGTCGCATCGCGGACTTGCAGGCCTTGCCGCCCCAGGTCTTCGGCACGCCGGACACCATCGGCATCAATACGAGGGCGTGTCGCTGCGTCGTACGGTAAACGCGTGGATCGACCACTGCACGTTCTACGACACCAGCGACGACCTGCTGAGCGTCACGCTCGGTTCCGACGATGTCACGTTGTCGTATGACCATTTCTACTTCACCCAGGCCTGGCTGACCATGAATCCGGATCCGCGATGGAACTGGGTCGGCCGCTATAGCGACCTGGCCAACGAACGGCTGGCCATGATCGTCGGCGCCAACCCGTCGGACTCCTACAGTTACGGATCGCACGCACTGCACGTCACGCTGCACCACGACTGGTTCGGCCCGCTGGTCAAGGGTCGCCCGCTTTGCGCGGCTGGATCCACGCCTACGACAACTACTTCGACAACGCGTCGCCGCCGTCGGCGGGGCCGGCTGCGCCGGCCGGCGCGGGACAGTACACGGCGTTGCAGGTCGGCAGCGGTGCGGTGGTGTATTCAGAAGCCAACTATTTCATGGGCACTCACCAGAGCAACCAGATCGGCCTGGACCGGCCCGACGACGCCCATGCGTTCTACGAGCGCGACAATGTCTACCGGAAGACGACCGGCCGGTCAGCTACCGGTACGCCGTTCCGGCGGCCGCCGGTCGCCTATGCCTATACCTCGACCCCGCGTCGGACGTTCCCGACCGCGTCAAGGCGAGCGCCGGACCGCACTGAGCCCATCCTGTTCCGTCGTCGGCACCGCGCGCACGCGGCCCGTGCGCCCGCTCACATCGGCCACCAGCGTCTTCAGTCCCTGCAGCGCGGCCGCGATGTTCTGCTCGGGCACCGCGACACGGATGGCCGCTTTTCGATGGAACGTCTGGATCGTCACCCCGCGCAGCAACGGCGAGCCGTTGCGCGCGAAGCGCCGGAATGCCGCCCGCCAGCGTGGCGAAGGGGTGGGATCCAGGATGGCGTAGACGGTCTCGAACCCGGGTGGCTGCGACCCGGGGGCCATGTCCAGGTAAAGAATACGTACCGGCGTGTCGTGGTGTTCGCGCATGGCGACATTCTCCGTGCGATGGATGACAGAATCAGGTACGGAACAGCGCGTCGTAGAGCAACGGGATCAGGCCCAGCGTGACCAGCGTTCCCAGCAGCAGGCCACCGATCAGCGTGATGGCCATGCCGGTCCACAGCGGACCGGCGAACAACATCAGCGGTATGAGCCCGACGATGCAGGTCAGCTTCGTCATCACGATGGGGCGCAGGCGCTTGACCGCGGCTTCGATCACTGCCTCGTGGTGGGGCAGGCCTTCCGCGATCTCCGCGTCGATGCGTTCCAGCAGCAGCACGGCGTGTTGACGATGATGCCAGCCAGCGCGAGCAGCCCGAACGTGGCCATGAAGCCGAACGGGTACCCGCTGACCACCAGCGCGAGCGTCGCGCCGATCAGGATGAAGGGAATGCTGGCAACGATGATGAAGACCTTGCGGAACGAGTTGAACTGCCAGACGAACAGCAACAGCATCCCGCCCAGCGCCAGCGGCATGTACTGCGTCAGCACCGCGTTGGCCTCCGCCGAGTCCTCGATCTCGCCGCCGAGGCTGATCGTGTAGCCCGGCGGAAGGGCGATGTGCGCGATGGCGGGGGCGAGGCGATCGGCGATCTCCTGCGCGGTGAGCGACGGGTTGCGTGCGGTCACCGTGATGGCGCGGGTGAGGTTGCGCCGTTGCACCACGCCCGGCTCGGAGTCCAGCACCACGGATGCGATGGCGGACAAGGGCACGGGTCCACCATTCGCCTGGCCGTCGGACGGATAGACCACCGTATCGCCGGGATCGGCCTCCGAGGCGCGTTCGCTGGCGCTGCCGCGCAGGATCACCGGCACGCTGGTGCCGCCGTCGTCGATGGCGGTGGCGTGGTAGCCGCTGTAGCGCAACTGCAGGGCGTGCAGCACGTCCTCGCGGGTGATGCCGACGGCGTGCATCTTCGCTGGGTCCGACACCACCCGGTAGCGCGGCACACGCGGTCCCCAGTTGTCGATCGTGTCGACCGTGCCGGGCAGGGCACGCAGCACGGAGGCTACCTGGTCGCTGAGCCGGCGCAGGGTCGCCTCGTCGTTGCCGGCGACGCGATAGACGGCCACGCCGGCTTCGGTGGCGCCCAGGGAAAAACGCTTCGGTTCGGCGTGCAGGTTGGGGAAGCGATCGGCGAGGTAATGCTGCGAACGCGCGATGACCGTGTCGATATCCGTGCCGGGCCGCACCGAAACGGTGAAGTAGCCGATGTTCGGACCGGGCAGCGGCGGATTCAGCCCCAGCACGATGCGCGGGCCGCCATCGGCGACATACCCGATGCTGTCCTCCACCTCCGGGTTGGCCGTGCGGTCGCCCAGCCAACGGCTGATGCGGGTGACGTCGTCCAGGGTCTGCCGTGCATCCACGCCGGCCTGGAAGGTCAACGGAATCTGGAACTGCAGGCGGTCCGAACGCGGCAGGAAGTCGTAGGGCAGGCGCGATAGCGTCCATCCGGCGCCGCCCAGCAGGGCCAGCATCACGCCGACGTAGATCAGCTTGTGCGCGAGCACCCAGCCGATTACGCGGCGGTAGCCCCGATAGAAGCGTGACTCGTGCGCGGCGTCGTCCGCGGCGTCCGCATGGACACGGGCGAAGTAGAAGCACAGCAGCGGCGTGACGGTCAGCCCGAGGAACCACGAGCCGAGCAGCGTCACCGCCAGCACGATGGCCAGGGAGCGCAGGTATTCGTTGGTGCTGGTCTGGCCGAGGAAGAACGGCGAGAACGCGAGGACGATGACCAGCGTGGACACCAGCAGCGGCACGGCCAGCGTGCGTCCGGCCTCGATGCAGGCCGAGCGACGTTCCTCGCCCGCCTTGAGTCGCCGCTCGATGTCCTCGGCGATGACGATGCCGTTGTCGACCAGCAGGCCCAGCGCGAGGATGATCGCCGCCATCGACACCATCTGCAGCTCGATGTCGAACGCACGCATGACCAGCAGCGAACTGAGGATGGTCAGCGGCACGATGGATCCCACCACCAGGCCCATCCGCCAGCCGAGGAACAGCATGACCACGGCCATGACGATCACCACGGTCTCGCCCATCACGTGGTGCATCTTGCCCATTTCACGGGTGACCACATCGGGCTGGAAAGTCACCAGGTGCGCTGCGAAGCCGGCCGGAAGCGACTGGCCCGCCGTAGCCAGGGTGGCTTTCAAATCACGACCGAAGCTGGCGATCTCCAGGCCCTTGGCCATGGATACGGAGACCACGACGGCTGTCTGGCCCTGGTAGACCGCCGCGCTTTGGGGCGGATCGGTGGGCATGGCGCGGATGACGGCCACATCGCCCAGCGTCACGTCGCGAACACCACCCTCGTGGGGCACCGCCAGCGTGGCGCGCCGCAGGTCGTCCACCGAGTGCATCGCGCCGTCGACGCTGACCGACAGGCCCAGCCCCGAGACCGACGGTTGCCCGGCGGAAGCGATGGCGTCGACGGCGGCGAGCTGGCGGCCCACGTCCATGGGCGTCAGGCCCAATGCGGCCAGTTTGTTCCGGTCGAACTGCAGGTACAGCTGGGTATCCTGCAGGCCGTAGAACGAAACGCGCTCCACGCCTTTGAGCGCATACAGCTGCGCCCGGAACTGCTTCAGCGGCTCGCGCATCTGCGCCAGCGAGAACCCCTGCGCGGTCACCGCGATGGACGCGACCGAGACGCGGCCAAAATCGTCGTCGAGGAACGGACCGATGGTGCCCTGCGGGTACGTGGGCGCCACCTCGGCCAGCTTGGACCGCACCTTCTGCCAGAGTGCATCGAGGTCGGTCACCGCGTCGTAGGCGGTCAGCTGGATGACCACGCCACCCGCCGAACGGTGGTGGCGATGGTCTTCAGACCGCCCAGCTCGCGCAGCCGCTCTTCCGCGGGACGTGCCAGGACGTCTTCGGCCTGGCGGGTGTCCAGGCCGGGCAGGCTGATCGACACGACGGCATCGCGAACGGTGACGGACGGTTCTTCCTGCGAGGGAAAGTGCAGGAATGTCCAGGTGCCGGCGACAAGGATCAGCGCGGCGATGAACAGGTGAGACGGCTGGCGCCGAGCGCCGAACGGGTCAGGAACATGTCAGTGGGTCTCCAGCTGGCTGGCGCCTTCGAACGCGTGCACCGGCTGTCCATCGACCAGGAACGCGGTGCCCGCGACGACGACCTGCTCGCCTGCGGCCAGGCCGGCGCCGATCAGCACGCGATCGCCCGAGCGACCGGCCATCACCACCTTCCTGCGATGCACGTGCCCGTGCGTGGTGTCGAAGACGAACACGGCGTCGTCGCCGGTCGCGTCCCGGGGACCAGCGCCGTGAGGGGGATCGACAGACGACCGGCGTCACCGCTGCTCAGGCGCAGCGGCAGCAACTGCCCGGCGGTGAGGGTCGATGGCGCACCGTCGGTGCGGAAGATCGCTTCCACCGTCGCGCCCTTGTCTTCGTGATCGGACAGCTGCGCGAGGTGCACCGTGACGGTGGTGTGGTGTCGGCGGCCACGAGCGTCGCCGCGGCGCCCGGTGCCAGCGACGTACGCAGCGACGCCGGCAACGCGGCGACCGCTTCGAACTGGCCCTGGCCATCGACGGTCAGCACCACCTGGCCGGAGGCGACGTCGTGGCTGGGTTCCTCCGCACGCGACACCACGTGTCCGGCGAACGGGGCGACGATGTCGCCATGGGCCAGGTCGCGTGAGGCCAGTGCCACGGCGGCATCGGCGGCGGCCGCCTTGCCGCGCGCGGCGTCGTCGGCGGCCTTTGCCATGGATAGTGCTGTCTTCGAGGCAGCGCCGTCGTCGAACAGGGCCACCTGCTGACGCAGCTGCTCCGCACGGTCGGCCGCCTCGGCATGGGCGGCTGCGGCTTCCGCGCGGGCCTGGACGAGGCGCAGGCGGATCGGCTCGGGCTCGAGCCGGGCCAGCACCTGGCCATGGGTGAAGGCGTCACCGGGCTTGACCGCGATGCTCGCGATGCGGCCGGCCACGTCGAAGCCGAGCCGGGCACGCTGCGCCTGGCGCACCTCGGCGGTGACCGTAAAGGTCGCGCCCGGCGCGGGGGCGGCATCGGCCAGCAGTACCGTGCGCGGACGACGGTCTCGCGATGCGGTTCGCTGCAGGCGACCAGCAGGCAGGGCAACAACAGGCCGGCGGCGATGAGGGAAAAACGTGTGTTCACAACGAAGCTCCGTGGAAGGGGGTCGCGCCGTGGGCGTCGGGCAGCGTCACGCCGTAGAAGGCGCGGAAGACGGCGACACGGTTGAGCGCCTGGTCGCGTCGCGCGGAAAGACAATCGATCTGTACCTGTGCCGTATCGATGGTGTGCACGAGCACCTGGGACGGGTCTTCCAGGCCTTGCTGGTGCCGCGCATAGGCCTTGGCCAGGCGTGCACTGTCGGCGGCACAAGCGGCGTCGAGGCTTTGCACCCGTACCGCCAACGCGTCGCGGGCACCGAGTGCATCGGCCACGTCGCGGAATGCCCGCTGCACTGTCGCTTCGTAGTCGGCCACCGCGGTGTCCTTGCGTGCCTTGGCCAGGTCCAGGTCGGCGCGCCGTGCGCCGCCGTCGAACAACGGCAGCGTGAGTTGCGGCAGGAACGACCAGCCGCCCGTGGCCGCACCGAACAAACGGTCCAGGCTGGACGACACATGGCCCACCGACGACGACAGCTGGATCGACGGGAAGAAGGCCGCGCGCGCCGCACCGATGTTCGCATTGGCCGCGCGCAGGCGTTCCTCGGCGCGTACCACGTCGGGCCGCTGCAACAGCACGGTGGAGGGCAGCGATGCCAGCGCGTCGGCGGCGGTATCGGTGCGGCCGATACGGTCCAGGTCCACCACAGGCTCGGGCAGCGCGTAGCCGGTCAACGATTGCAGGTAGCGCAGGGCGTCGTCGTGCCGGCGCTGTGCGTCCAGCCGCGCGGCATGCACGCGCGACGCCTGGTCGATGCGTTCCTGCAGGTCGTCGGCGGAGATCGTGCCCACCGCGTACTGCTTGCGCGCGTGACCGGTCAGCGCCTCGCCGGCCTGGTCGGCGTAGACCAGCTTGCCGGCCACCTCGACGGCGGCACGCTCGTCGACATAGGCCGCGAGTACGGCGGCGATCAGGTCGCCGCGTGCCTCCTTCTGCCCGGCTTCGCTGGCCAGGTAGTCGTACGACGCCGCGTCGGACAGGCTGCGCAGGCGGCCGAAGAAGTCGGGCTCGAAGCGGCCGTCCAGCGTGGCCGACTTGAAGTCGCGGTTCAGCATCGCCGCGGCGGTGGGATCGTCCATCTGCGTCTTGTCACGCTGCAGGGTGGCGCCCAGCTGCGGGAACAGCGCGGCACGTTGCGCCGCGACGCCTGCGCGGGCCTCGGCCACCTGCGATGCGGCGGCACGCAGGTCCGGGTTGGCGGCAAGCGCCGTCGTGACGATGCGGGTCGCCTCGGCATCGGGTGCGAAGGCGCCGAGGAAACGGGCTTCCTCCATCGACAGCGACGCCGTGGATGGCGCGGCGCCGACGGTCGTCGGCGCCTGGGCGCCACGCGCTCGCCGAGTGTCGCCGGCATGGCGACCGACGGTCGCTGGTACGCGGGCGCCAGCGAACACGCGGAAAACGGCAGGCACGCCACGACCAGCAACAGGAGTGCCGCCGAATGGGGCCAGAGGATTCGATCCTGACGGAATGACCAACGCACTGCATGCTCCCGGGCTGATAAGCTGGGCGCATTGTCAGAGACGTATCTCAAGGCTTCATCGGCCTTTCTTCAAGATTTCATCAAGGGAGAGCGCCATGGTGCGACGTGTGCTCGTCGTGGAAGACGATGCCGACAGTGCGAGCATCCTGCAGGCCTATCTGCTCAAGGATGGTTTCGACGTCCATATCGCACCCGATGGCCAGCGCGGCATCGAGGCCCACGCGCAGTGGCATCCCGACATCGTGTTGCTGGATGTGATGCTGCCGCTGGTCAGCGGCACCGACGTCCTCTCGGCCATCCGTCGCAGCAGCCAGACGCCGGTGATCATGCTCACGGCCCTCGGTGACGAGCCCGACAAGATCGGCGCCCTGCGCTACGGCGCCGACGATTACATCGTCAAGCCCTATAGCCCGCGCGAAGTGGTGGCGCGGGTGCACGCCGTGCTGCGGCGGTCGGTGCCGGTGTCGCCCACGGTGGCGTCCTATGTCGAAGGCGCGGTCACGGTCGACACCGAATCGGTCATGGCCACCGTGGCCCATGCGCAACGCGGAACGGTCGTTCTGGATCTCACCCCCCCGAGTTCGGCATCCTCGCGCTGCTGATCCGCACACCGTTCAAGGCCTTCACTCGTGCCGAGCTGCTGGAGGCCTGCCTGCCGGACAGCGATGCGCTGGAGCGCGTGGTCGACACGCACGTGCACAACCTGCGTCGCACTCGAGGCCCTGGACGTCACCGGGGTGTTGGTCACCGTGCGCTCGGTGGGCTACCGCTACCGATGAAACATGCCGAACGGTTGAAGCCCGCGCGCGGGCGCTCGCTCTGGCGCTGGGTGGCGGTGCGCATGAGCCTGCTCGCCCTGGGCGTGGTGCTGACCATCGCGTTGTGCATGTGGCTGCGGTTCGCCATCGAGGCCTATACGATCGAACAGCGCATCCCGCCTGCGATGCGCGATCGCATCGCCGTGCTCAGCGAGGCGCCGGAACGGCACGAGCGGAGCTATGGGGCTACCTGCGCCAGTACTACCGGCCGCAGGACCTGGTCCCCGGCCTGCTCGGTACCGACTGGCTGCTGTTCTATGCGCTGGTGCTGGCCTCGGTGCCGGTGATCGTTGCTGGGCCTGGTCGCGTCGCGGCCGCTGTCCCGCCAGTTTTCGATCGTGGCCGCGACCGCGCGACGGGTCACGGAGGGCGACTTCTCCGCGCGCGCGGAGCATGTGCCCAACGCGCCGGACGAGCTCAACCGGCTAGCGGGCGACTTCAACGCCATGTGCGAGAAGTTGTCGCGCTACGAGCGCGAGGTGCTGGACTCCAGCGCCATCCTCGCGCACGAGCTGCGCACGCCGCTCAACGCGGCCATGGGTCGCCTGCAAGGCATCCTCGATGGCGTGTTCGAGCCGAAGCCGGAGCAGCTGGACATGATCCTGCGCCAGCTGGTGCAGCTGAACCGCCTGGTCTCCGACCTGCATTTCCTCTCGGTGGCGCGGGCGGGGGAACTGCGCCTGAGCGAAGACCGCTTCGACCTGGCCGAACTGATCGCCGAGCGGCTGGCCTGGTCGTCACCGGCGCTGGACGAGGCGGTATCGCGTGCAGCGTGGACGGCCCCGCGTCGCTGCGCTGGTACGGCGACCGCGACCGCCTGGGCCAGGTCATGTCCGTATTGATCGAGAACGTGATCCGTTATGCGGCCACGGGGCGTTCGCTGGGTATTCGCCTGTCGGACGAAGGCGGTGCGCCGCGTATTGCGGTCGAGGACCGTGGGCCGGGCGTGCCATCCGACGAGCTGCCGCGTATCTTCGACCGCTTCTGGCGCGCGGAACATTCCCGCGGCCGCCATTCGGGCGGCAGCGGGCTGGGGTTGTCCATCGCCAGCGTGGTGGTGGAAGCCCACGGCGGCACCATCCACGCCGCCAACCGCGCCGATGGCGGTTTGCGGGTGACGGTCGCGTTGCCGCTGCGCGGCGGTTACAGCGCGTAGTTCATCGCCACGGCCGAGGTGACCGCGGTGCGCCGCGCCACGATGGGGCTGTCGGAGGCCTTGCCGGTGTAGCGCAGTCCGCTCAGCGTGACGCTGCTCGACCAGTGCGGACTGAATACGTGGGTCCATGTCAGCGTGCTGGAATACGCATAGACGCCACCGGCCGCGCGGTACGGCGTGATGCGCGTACGCGTGGCCTGGAGCGGCGACACCCCGAAATACGCCTGGTTGAACGAGGCGTTGCCGGCATGGATGTCGGCGTTCCAGGTCAGCATGTCGGTGTCGCGCTGGATCAGCGCCCATTGCAGCCCCGCGCGGAAACGCGCGCGGTGGGGGTGCCGTCCCGCAGCGAGTATTCGGCTCGGCACTGGTGGAAAGCACCGGGCTGAACTGCTGGGCCACGATGGTGCGGCTGACGACGGAACCGGGCACGTCGCCCATGCCGCGCAGTTCGTCCGCACCGGGTCGCAGGCCGTCGTCGCGGTCGCGGCGGCCCGCCGAAGTCGTAGTGCAGGGCCTCGCTGACCGAGAACCCGCCCTGCGTCTGGTATTGCGCGCCCACGCCGCGCAGCGTGTCGATGAACCACGGTCCCTTGGCGACCGAAGCCACGGGTAGCACCTGGATGCGATCGCGCCTGGAACCGGCATAGCGCGGGGCGGAAATCGCCGCCACGCCGAACACGGCCTGCAGCGCGTTCGGATCGGGCGAGGACGCCGGCGCGGCGTCCTGAGCGCCGGCGATGGTCGTCACGGTGACCAGCCGAGCGCGGACAGGGTGCGCGCGGAAGGATCTTGGCGATGTCATGGAGGGTTCCTTGGGGGGAGGGCAACCGTGAGGCTAGGCGCCGATCGTCAAGATGACCTTCATGGATCTTCAAGATTTGATGGAGACGGGTGTTGCCGGCCGGCCCCTCAGGGCGAGCTGCCCGCGCGTATCGTGGCCTCGTTGATGGCGCGCACACGGGCCTGGTCCACTTTCTCGACCTTGCGGTCGTAGGTAAACAGGCCGTTGTGCTCGCCTTCCACGTCGGTGATCTGGGTGTACACCGCCCCCGAGACACCGATACCCGGGCCCTTGTCCCGCAGCACCGCGGTGTTGGCCACGTAGCCGTCGTTCAACGCGGCGGCGTCCTTCACCTCGCCATACGGGTTGATCGGCGTGTTGGGCCAGACATGGCCGGGCACGCCCAGGGTCAGGCCGCCATGCTCGCCGTCCATCGACGCACGGGTGGCGTCCGGCGCGGGCAGTCCCGGCCCTGGTAGTCGTGGATGTCGATCATGTCGCCCGCCATCGGATCGCCTTTGGTATCGCAGCAGTTGGCGCCGCTGCGTGCGTTCACCAGCCGCGACGGATCGCGCCGCTTGATCTGAGCGGCCAGATCGGCGGCGGCGGGAACGCTCCACTGGCCCCAGCCCTCGTTGAACGGAATCCAGCCGATGATCGCGGTTTCCCCCTTGAGCTGATCGACGATGGCGTCGACATCGCGGCGGAAGCCGGCCTTGTCGGCCTCGCTCAAGGTATCGTTGCGGCCGTTCGGCAGCGCCGGCATGTCCTGCCACACCATCAGCCCGATACGATCGGCCCAGTAGTACCAGCGTGCCGGTTCCACCTTGATGTGCTTGCGGATCGTGTTGAAGCCGAGGTCGCGGGTCTTCTGGATGTCGAACCGCAGCGCCTCGTCGGTGGCGCGGTATGGACGCCGTCCGGCCAGTAGCCCTGGTCCAGCGTCGCCAGCAGGAAGAGGGGCTTGCCGTTGAGCACCACCCGGTTGCGGCCGCGCACCTTCGCGATGCCGATGCTGCGCAGGCCCGCATAGCTGGTCACCTCGTCGCGCTGGCCGCCTTGCGTAACGACGGCCTTGAGTGAATACAGGAACGGGTCCTGCGGGCTCCACGGATGCGGTTGCGCGATGGCAAGGCGCAGCGGCTTATCGGCAGGGCCACGGGCTTCGCCGACGGCCTTGCCGTCCGCGTAGGCGGTGACATGCAACATGGCGTTCGCGACGTCGCCGCCCAGCGTCGAGGTTACCGTGAACGCGTCGAGGCGCTCCGTCGGGGTGGCATCGAGTTGAACGAGGTGGGTCGCCGCCACGGGCTCGATCCAGACCGTCTGCCAGATGCCGGAAGCGGCGGTGTATGTAAAAGATGCCCTCGCTTCAGGCGTTGCTTGCCGACCATGACGTTGGCGCCATCGACCGGCGCGTGCACGACCACCGTGATTTCCTGCGCGCCTTTCAACGCGAGGAAGGCCGTGATGTCGGCGCTGAAGGACGTATAGCCACCCGTATGCCGGGCGACCTCCTTGCCATTGACGTAGACCGTCGCATCCTGGGCTACCGCGCCGAAGTGGAGCAGCACATGCTGGCCGTTTGCCGTGAAGGCGGCGGGTATATCCACGAGGCGACGATAGGCCATGAAATCCGCATGCTTCTGCACGCCCGACAACACCGACTCCACCGGATAGGGCACCAACACCTTGTCCTTCAATGCCTGGCCGAAGGGCGGGGTGGTCTGCTCGTCGAAGGCGGGCCGTACTGCCACAGGCCGTTCAAATCATCCACCGGGGATGGTCCAGCGATGGGCGCGCGAGCCGTGGGCGCGGATAGTCGGGCAGCGCGTTGTCCGGTGTCACCCGGGACGTCCACGGCGTGGCCAGTGGCGCAACCTTGCCGTTCCACGCGACCGCAGGGTCGGTGGCGGCCATGGCCATCGGGGCAAACATCATCGCCATGCCACGACGGCCCGGAAACGGCGGTTGTGGCGTACCTGTGTCGTAGCGGTCATCGAGGATCCTTGCCGTTCGGGTTCACGGTCGTCATGGAGGGGGGCGCAGCGTGCGGGTCGCTGCCCCAGGCGGTGTTCGGCTTCGGGCCCATGGTCAGCACCAGCGTGGCGCCATCGGCGATATCCGCATGGCTGAACCATGGCTCGTTCCAGGGCTTGCCGTTGAGCGTGGCGGACTGGATATACGCGTTTTGTTCCGAGTTGTTGCGCGCGACGATCTCTAACACCTTGCCGTTGCCCAGGCGCAGGTGCACGCGGTCGAAGATCGGGCTGCCGATGATGTACTCCGGCCGCGAGGGATCCACGGGATAGAAGCCCATGGCACTGAGCACGTAAGGACGATGTGGAGCCCTGGTCGTCCATGCCGGGATACCGTAACCGGTGGCATCGCTGCCGTACATCTGGCTGAGGATGCGACGTGCCAGTGCCTGGGTTTTCCGGGCTGGCCGCTCCAGGCGTAGAGATACGCCGCCTGCTGGTCCGGCTGGTTGCCCTGCACGTACTGGCCGATCAGGCCGGTGCAGTCGCGGCAGATGCCCTTGGCCGTATAAGGCGTGGCGAAGAATGCATCGAGCTTCGCGTTAAACCGTCACGACCGCCAAGCAGCTCCACCAGCCCCTGCACGTCATGCGGCACCAGCCACAGCGTGGACCAGCCGGAGGCTTCCTTCATCATGAAGTTGTAATAGGGCTCGCCGGGATCGAACGGCGAAATCCATGCGCCATTGGCCGTGCGTCCGCGGAAGAAGCCGGTCGAGCGATCGAACAGGTGGCGGTAGTTGCCCGCGCGCGACGCTCGAACATCGCCGCATCGTCGGTCCTGCCCAGACGACGAGCGGCGACGTCGGCCAGCGCATGGTCGTCCCAGGCGTATTCCAGCGTGGTGGCCACGCCGGCCTTGCCGCCGGCGTACGGCGGGCTGGGATTGCCGTCGGGCACGATGTCGGCGATCCAGCCCTGCGCATCGTACTCGGCGAGGTAACCACGCGGCCCTTTCGGGTCGGTGGCGTTCTTGCGCAGGTACTCGTACGCGGCGGCATAGTCGAAATCGATGCCGCGCTGCCAGGCGCCGTCGTAGAGGAACACCGCGTGATCGCCGTGGAACGAGGTATTCATGTAACCGCGTTCGCGCGCGCGATCCAGTTCGGATTGCATGATGTCCTTGACGACGTCCGGCTGGAGCAGCATCAGCAGGGCGATCTGGTTGCGTCGGTATCCCAGAACGGCACGGGGCCGTACTGGTCGTACGTGGCGAGCCGATCGTGCCCGGTGCCATCGGTTGTAGTGCTCGCCCTTGCGCGCGATCATGCGCGGGCTGGCGAAGGAGTGATAAAGCGTCGAATAGAACAGCATGCGCTGCTTCGGCGTGCCGCCTTCCACCTGCACGCCATCGAACAGGCGTGCCCAGATATCCCGGGCCTTCGCATGCACGCGGTCGAAATCCGTGTCGCTGTCCTGCGCATGCAGGCGCTGTTCGGCTTCGGCGGCGCTGTGGCCGTGGGCGATGCGCAGGACCACTGGTCGCCGGCTTTCGTGTCGAAGGTGACATAGGCTCCGCGTAGTCACCGGAGACCGCGCGGCGCCCGGTCTGTACGTCCTCGCGGCCCAGCCCCTCGCCCTGGTGCGTCACCTCGGCGTGGAAGCTGCCGAAGGCGGTGAACGGCCGGGAGAATTCGGCGATGAAGTAAGGACCGTCGGCATCGCGGTCCCGCCGACCGGCCTCCGCCACGCCGCGGATCGTGCGATCGCCGACCACCTCCACGTCGCCGCCATTCCTGCGCAGGTTGAGTACGACGTTTGCCCGGTGGCTCTCGGGGAAGGTGAAAACGCATGAGGCTGGTCCACTGCGTCGCCGTCAGCTCGACCTTCGTGCGGAACGTAGCCAAATCCACGGCGTAGTAACCGGGCGATGCCTTCTCGGTCGCCTTGTCGTACGCGGCAGTGGTGTAGTCGGGCGGCACGGTCCAGTCGCCGACCACTGGCATCACCATGGGCGCACCGCGGGCGCCGTAGGTGGAGCCGCCGCCGGTGAAGCCGATCATGGCGGGGCGGCGGTCATCGTAGGCCACGGGTACGCCGGTGGCGAAACCCAGGTCGGTATTGATGTTGACCGGCGCAGCCTCCGTGGCGCTCTCCGGCAGGCTGGCGCCGGGCGTGGTCATGCCGGTATACAGCGGCTCGCCGGTGGCGGCGCATTGCCGATCAGGTCCTGCCGATCGAGCGGCGCGGTGCCTACCAGCGGGTTGGCCACGTCCACGGGTGAGGGGGCCGAGGCGGGCGTGCTTCGCGCGGTCACGGGTGGTTCGACGGCGGTCGGTTGGCGGCGATGCCCGCTGGCGCAAGGCCCGCCAGCAGCAGGAGCAGAAGGGGGCGGCCGTGGGGAAGCGGCCGCGGGGAGCGTGCAGGGGAGCGCGTCATGGTCGGGTCCAGGCAGGCGAAACGGTTGCGGGGCCGGGCATGACGCACCGCCCCGCTCGTACGATCGTGCTCAGCTATCCGCACCGAACTTGTAGGTCACGCCCACGTAGTACTGGCGTCCGGGATACAGCAGCTGTACCAGCCTGGCGCGGGTATCGCCACCCAGGTAGGTATGCGGCGTGGACTTGGTCAGGTTGATGACCGACGCGGTGACCATGAAGTGCTTGTTGAACTCGTAGTCGCCGTTCACGTCGATCTGGTGGTAGGGCTGCGCGTAGATGGGCAGCCCCGACGCCAGGCCCTGCATCGTGCGGCCGGTCCAGTTGTCGCTGGCGCGCAGCAGCAAGCCGTCTTCTCGTAGAACACCGATACGTTGGCCGCGTACTTCGCGCTGCCGATCAGCTCCGACTTGCCCACCTGCGTGTCGCCCAGCGAGACCGGCGTTTCGTTGGTCTTGTTGAGCGTGTAGTTGCCGATGTAGCCGAAGCCCGAGTCCCACGTGTGCTGCGTATAGAACTCGATACCCTTGGACGTGCCCGAGCGACCGTTGGCGTTGGTGCTGTACTGCATGAAGTTCGTCTCGGTGCCACCGACGTTCACGTTGACGTTGTTCACCGTCACCGGGACAAGAAGTTCTTCACTTCCTTCTTGAACAGGTCGATGCCGACCACGGAATGTTCGGCGTAGTACCACTCGCCGGCCAGGTCGAACTGCGTGGCCGTGAACGGCTTCAGGTCGGCATTGGCACCGCTGCCGTACCAGCCCGGCAACGGGGCGCCGAACTGCTTGCGGTCGTTGTAGTAGGCCTGCGTGTTGTTGGTCAGGCTGCCGAGCTGGGCCAGGTCGGTGTAGTTGGCCCGGGCCAGGGCCTGCGAGCCGGCGGCGCGCAGGATGAAGTCGTCGGCGATCGTCCAGGCGACGTTGAAGCTGGGCAGGAACTTGTTGTAACGCTTGGTGGTGCTGGAGTTGGTGAAGTTCTCGATGACCGCCACCTCGCGCGGCAGGTACTGGAAGTCGCCCGGAGCGCACGCCCCGCCGCCCGCGTTCACGCCGGAGGCAGGACAGATCAGGATGTTGCCGGCCGCGTTGTGGTAGTACACCGCGTTATTGGTGGTGACCTGGTTGGCCACCGTGAGGTCCTGCTTCGTGGTCACGAAGCGTACGCCCACGTTACCGCGCACCGTACCCGTGTCGAAGTTCGCCTGCACGTAGGCCGCGGCGATCTTCTCCCCGATCGACGACTTGTTCTGCGGCTTGTTGTAGAGCACGCGGTCGTACGTCGAGTTGAGATGGTTGTAGTACGCGGGGAAGTTGATCGCCGGGAAGTGTTGTCGTTGTAGACCTCGTTGCTGCCGTCCAGCGAGTTGGCCAGCAGGAAGCCCGGGGGCAACTGGCCGGCGTTCGGGTCGCAGGTCTGGAACTGCGAGGTGGTGCCCCGCGGAGTACCAGCGTACTTCGTTGCTCTGCTGCTCGGCATGGGCGTCGGTGCTCTTCACGCCGAACTGCAACGACTGCATCCAGTGCGAATCGAAGGCCCAGGTGAAATCGGCCTGCGCGAAGTTCTGCGAGTTGGTGGTATTGACCATGTTGGAACCGGTGGAGCCCAGATCCACCTGGCCGGCACCGTTCTGCATGTTCTGCAACGTCCGGCCATCGGCGCTGAGCGTCGGCTTGCCGTTGAGCGTCCATGCGGCGCCATTGCTGCCGTTGACCCACTGGCCGTCGACGAAGTTGCGCGGCTTGGCGGCCATGCCCAGCTCCACCGAGGGACCGCCCTTGGCCCAGGTACGGCCGACGTTGAACGATCCGCTTGAGGCTGCCGCCGTTGTCCCACTCGCCTTCCAGGTTCAGCGTTTGCGAGGTGGCCTTCTCGACGGAGTAGTTGCCGTTCAACCAGGGGATTTCGGTGTTGCAGACATCCACGGCCTGGCGCGTCGCGCCTGTAGACGGGTTGACCGTCGAATTACAGCCCACGCCGGCGGCCGGCAGCTGGTAGTTGGCACCGGTGACGATCGTGTGCGAGGGGTCGAAGGTCAAACCGTTCGGCGCAAGCAGGCGGCCTTGCTGGTCCGCGTAGTTGCTGTTGCTGGGCAGGCCCCATTCGGGCACTTCCAGGGTATTGGTGATCTGGGTCTGCTGGCGCTCGAAGCGGAAGTAGTTACCCGTCAGCAGGAAGTGATCGCTGGGCTTGAACTGCATGGTCGCCTGCGCGCCCTTGGTCTTCAGGTCCAGTTCGTTGCGGGTGGTGGAGAACTGCTGCGGCATCCAGAAACCGTTGGATACGTTGCCGGCCTGGTCGACCACGCCGCCACCGGGCCACAGGTCGATGTTCGAATTGACGTCGGCGCCATAGGTGCCGCCGTGGACGTTGCGAGGCGGTTGCGTACACGCATCGCGGTCGGTGCAGTTGTCCGACCACCAGTGCCAGCTTCCCGCATCGGCGGAGTAGGTGGTGGCGTGGCGCTTCTGGTACGAACCTGCCACCAGCACGCCGAAGGTCTCGTCCTTGTTCTTCCACGACCACAGGGCCGAACCTTGCGGCTTGAGCTTGCTGCTGGTGTCCGAGCCGGCCGCCGTGCCTGTTACGAAGCCTTCGTTCGCGGCCATTTCCAGCGGCCGGCGCGTGCGCAGGTCCACGTTGCCGCCGATGCCACCTTCGTCAGGCGTGCTTCCAGGCTCTTGTAGAGCTTGATGTCCGAGAACATGTTGGCGGGGAACAGGGTGTAGTTGAACGAGCGTGTCAGGCCGGCCGACGTATCGGCCGAGGCCACATAGTTGCCGTTCAACTGGGTGAGGGTGAGCTCGGGCGCGAGACCACGGATGCTCACCGTCTTGCCTTCGCCGGATTCGCGGCTGATGACCACGCCGGGCACATGAGCCAGTGCATCGGCGATGTTCTTGGCGGGGAACTGGGCGATGTTCTGCGCGTTGATCACCTCGACGATCGAGTTGGCCTCACGCTTGTCCTGCACGTTCTGGTCGATCGACTGACGATAGCTGGTGACGACCACGGCATCCATGGTGGTGGGCTCTGCGGGCTCGCCGGGTTTGGGTTTGTCGGTCTGGCGAGTGTCGTCGCCGGATGCCGGGGTGCCCTTCGCGGGTTGCGCCTGGGCGCTCACGGGTGCGGACGGCGAAGCGGCAGGTGGCGTGGTCGCCTGCGCGAACGCGGCGTTGGGCAGGGCAAGGCAGCCGGCGACGGACAGCGTCGCGGTGGCAAGGGCGGCGCAAAGCGGCTTGCGCGTGAGCGAGCGTTGCAGATAGGTCATGCGAATTTACTTCCCTCGAGTCGTGTGCGCCGCGACGGCGGCGTGGAGATCCCCCGATCGTCAATACCCTGCACATGGCCTATGTCTGCACGCGTTCCCCCTTGTCCTTTCGGACCCCGACCCCGAAGGTCCGGCAACATCGCGAGTCGCAGGCGGCACCTGCGACGCGTGTTCCCGACGAAATTTTTTCTGCACGAATCCCCCGGGCCCGTCTTCGCGACATGGCCCGATGTCTCTTACTTAGATCGATCTAAATCCCCTGGCCGGAATTAGGCCGGCAAAGCGGCGGCGTGTCACGCTGCGCCGCAAAAAATCACGCGGCCAAAGTGCGACGTGATGCGCACTTCGTTAAGCTGACACGATGACGAAGAACAGCATGCGTATCGGCGCCGCGCTCGCTGACATCGAACACGACCTTGGCCGGCAACTGACAAGCGATGCCTTCGTGATCGGCAGCGCTGCCGTTTGCCTCGTGGGCGCGAACATCGACGTCGCCGACCTGGACATCCTGACCACGACCGACGACGCCCGGCGCCTCGAACAGGTGTGGCAGTCGCGACGACGGCACGACTACCTGCCGCCGGACGGCGGGTTGTTTCGTTCGCGCTTTGCGCGCCACGCGTTCACGGCGATGCCGGTGGAAATCATGGGTGGCCTGGAGGTGTGCATAGAGGACGCGTGGCAACGCGTTCGCATCGATGACTCTCGCCGCCTGGAGGGTTATGCCGCGCGTCTTCGCCTGCCGTCACCGGCGGAACTGCGACGCATTCTTCACCTCTTCGGTCGGGACAAGGACCGTCGCCGTGCCGCTTTACTTCGCGACCTGTAGCGTCGCTTGCCGTCGCCATAACTGCTGGACGGACCGTTTTAAGATAGATATATATCATTGACACGGTTCTGATAACGCGATAACAATGCCTCCCGGGGATGTCCATCCACGTGTTCGGGGGAAATGTCATGGCGTGTCGCCGTTCGCTGCCCAACCGTCGCGCTGCCTCCGCAGCCATCGCCGTTGCCCTGATCGGTCTGGTCGGCACTGCGCCGGCCCAGGACGCCCCGCAGGACCCGAAAACGAAGGGCGACACCCGGCAGGCCCAGGACCTGACGGCCGTCATGGTGACCGCGAACAAGCGCGCCGAGAAACTCCAGGACGTTCCGATGGCGGTGTCGGCGGTGACCGGCGAAGACCTCAAGCGATCCGGTGCGTTCAGCTTCGCCGACTACGCCACCCAGGTGCCCGGCCTCAACATCATCTCGACCTCGCAGGGACAGACGCAGCTCGTGCTTCGCGGCATCACGTCCGGCAGCGGGCAGGCCAATGCGGCGGTAAGTACCTATATCAACGACGCGCCCTACGGCTCCAGCACGGTCTATGCCGGCGGTGGCCTGCTCACCCCCGATCTCGATCCCGCCGACCTCGAACGCATCGAGGTGCTGCGCGGACCGCAAGGGACCCTATACGGCGCCAATTCGCTTGGTGGACTGGTGAAGTTCGTCACCGCGAAGCCGGATGCCAGCCACGCGTTCGGCTACGTGTCCGCCGGGTACAGCAGCGTATCGGGCGGCGGCAGCGGCTCCAGCCAGCGCGCCATGTTCAACGTGCCACTGATCGCGAACACGCTGGCGCTTCGGGTCAACGCCTATTCGCGCAAGGACCCCGGTTACATCGATAACATCGCCACGGGCGCGTCCCGCGTGAACGAGGATACGGTACGTGGCGGGCGGGCGGAGTTGCTCTGGACACCGGTGGACAAGGTTTCGGTCAGCCTTTCCGCGCTGGCGCAGAATCTTTCCAGCGATGGGCTGGCCAACACCGGCGTGGATGTGGATCCCGCGACGTTGCGTCCGCTGTACGGCTACCAGAAGCAGAGCAGGGCGGCCGGCACGGGCTTGTTCAAGATCCGCTATCGGTTGTACGACGCCACGGTGAACGCCGATTTCGGCTGGGCCAAGCTGGTGTCTTCCAGCAGCTACAGCACGCAGAAGGTCAACACCAACCAGGATGTCACCGCGGCCTACGGGCCGTTGCTCAATCCGCTGTTCGGCGTGGCCAACGGCGGATACGCCATAGCCAACCCGATCACCCTCGGCAAGTTCACGCAGGACCTGCGATTGCAGTCGCCGGAAGACCAGGCGCTGGAATGGCGCGTCGGTGCGTTCTATACGCGCGAACACACCACCAACGACCAACGCGTGTTGGGGTTCGACGCTGCCACGGGCGCGTCACTGGATCTGCCTGCCTTGGGCAGCATCGACGTGGGGCCGGGCATCTTCAAGGAGTGGGCGGCCTACGCGGACGTGACTGGCATGTCACCTCGCAGCTGAGCATCCTGGTCGGCGGGCGCTACAGCAAGGACCGCACGACGTTCGCGCAGACCGGCTCCGGCCTGCTGGTCGGCGACGTCGGTTTCCGCACGCGCAGCACGGACAGCCCTGCCACCTTCCTGTTCAATCCCAGCTTCAAGTTCAGCGACGACGCCATGGCCTACCTCCGTGTCGCTTCCGGCTTCCGCCCCGGCGGCGCGAACGTCGGCGTGCCCGGGTCTTGGCGCGCCGGTGAGTTTCGGGCCGGACAAGCTGACCAGCTACGAGCTGGGTTCAAGGCCACGGTGCTCGACCGGCGCATGTCGTTCGACGCCGATGTGTTCTACATCGACTGGAGCCACATCCAGCTGACCTCCACCTCCGGCGGTTTCAGTTTCCTCGGCAATGGCGGCAAGGCGAAAAGCCAGGGTGTCGAAGCCAGCTGGAAGTTCACGCCGACGCGGGGTCTCGTGGTGTCGGCCAATGCCAGCTATACCGACGCCGCGCTGACCGCCGATACACCGCCGGGTCTTTACGGCTACGACGGCGACCGGCTGCCTTGGGTGCCGAAGTGGAACGCGACGGCCGGTGTGGACTACGACTTCCCGCTTGGTGGTGGATGGTCGGGCACGCTCGGCGGCACCTATAACTACGTGGGCTCGCGCCGCACGGATTTCCTTCCCGTGCCGGGTCCGCGCCTGACCGCACGAGCTACCACGGCATCGACCTGCACGCGGCTGCCTACTACGGCGACTGGACCTTGCAGGCCTATGCCAAGAACCTCACCAACCAGCGCGGTATCACGTCGCTCACCTCCGAGACCATCGATCCCCAGGGCAGTCCCTTCGCGGCGTCCTACGTGCCGCCGCGCACGGTCGGCGTGAACGTCATCTACGACTTCTGATTCGCTCGTCCATCGTCACCCGGGAGCGCCCATGCATCGCTCACCAAGCTCATCGCCGCGTTCGTCGCCACGGCCGCGGTCGGGGTGGTATCGGCGCAGGTACCTGCACCGATACCGTTGCCGACGCCCGCCGCGTCCGTCACCACCGTCCCCGGCAACGCCGCGACGCCTCCGGCCCTGACGGGCGAAGACCTGGCCGCTTTCTACGATGGCCTGTTGCCGTTTGCCCTTCACCGTGGCGACGTGGCCGGTGCGGTGATCTCGGTGGTGAAGGACGGCCGGATCGTCTTCGCCAAGGGTTACGGCTATGCCGACCTGAAGACGCGCGTGGTGCCGTCGCCGGACGACACGCTGTCCGGCCCGGCTCCACCTCCAAGCTGTTCGCCTGGACCGCGGTGATGCAACTGGTGGAGCAGGGCAAGCTGGACCTGGATCGCGACGTGAACGGCTATCTCGACTTCGTGCTGCCACCGCATGACGGCAAGCCCGTGACGCTGCGCGACCTGATGACCCATACAGGCGGTTTCGAGGAAAGCGCCAAGGGCCTCATCACCGGCGCCGGCGATAAGCAGAGTACGCTGGGCGACTATCTCAAGTCGCACGTGCCCGCACGTATCTTTCCCGCAGGGGAGGTGGTGGCGTATTCCAACTTCGGTTGCGGTGTGGCGGGGTACATTGTCGAGCGCGTGTCGGGACAGCGCTTCGAGGATTACGTCAGGCAGCACATCTTCGCGCCGCTGGACATGCGCCATTCCACCAACGACCAGCCGGTGGGTGCGCCCCTGGCAGCGTCGATGGCCAGCAGCTACCGCACAGCCTCGGACGGCCAGACGCAGCCGTTCGAAGTGGTCAATCCCGTGCCGGCGGGCGGCATGAGCAGCACCGCGACCGATATGGCCCACTTCATGATCGCCCAACTGGAAGGCGGCAGCTACTACGACGGCGCGCGCATCCTGCATCCCGCTACCGTGGCGGCGATGCACACGCCGCAGCGCACGGCCGCACCCGGACTCAACGGCTTCGACCTGGGTTTCTACAGGAAGACAGCCACGGCCAGCGGATCGTCGGACATGCTGGCGATCTGAACTACTTCCATACCGATCTGCACCTGATGCTGGACGCGCACGTCGGCTTCTTCATCTCGATGAATAGCGCCGGCAACGAGGGCGGTGCCGGCGTGATCCGCGCGGCGATGTTCCGCGCCTTCCTCGATCGCTACTTCCCGGATCGCAGGCCTGCGCCACCGACCGCCGCCACGGCGCGTGCGGATGCCGCACGCGCCGCCGGCTGGTACCTGTCCAGCCGCCGCAACGACAGCGCCATGCGTCCGCTCTACCTGCTGACGCAGGTGCAGGTGGCCGCGATGCCCGATGACACCCTTGTCATCTCCGCGCTCACCGACGATGCCGGTGCGCCGATCCGCTGGCGCGAGGTGGGCCCGCTCGCCTATCGCGAGGTCAACGGCAGCCGGCATGTCACCTTCGTGGCCGATGCGCAGGGTGCGATCCGTTACTGGGCCACCGATGCGGAGCCGCCGGTGTTCCTGTTCCAGCGGGTGACGGGGCTGGAGACGCTGGGATCGGTGCGCTGGCTGGCGTCGCTGGCGTGCCTGGTCGTGCTGGCCGCCCTCGTGTCGTGGCCCCTGGGCCGTGGCATGCGTCGTCACTATCGCCATGCGCTGGCGCTGACGCCAACGCAGCGGCGCACGCGTCTCCTGTCGCGGCTGGGCACGCTGGCGCTGTTCGCCGCGATGTTCGGCTGGTTGCTGATGCTGGTGGTGCTGACCGCCACCGAGGCAGTGCCGCTGGTGCAGGGCACGATCACGCCATGGCTCTACGTGCTTTACGTCCTGGGAGTGCTCGGCCTGGCTGGCGTGGTCGCCATCGTCGTGCATGCGGTGCGGGTGTGGAGGGCGCCGCGTCGAAGCGCATGGGTACGCGCGGGCGAAGCGCTGCTGGCGGTGTCCGCGCTCTACCTGGCCTGGTTCATCGTGGTTTTCGGCCTGATCAGTTTCAGCGCCCGTTATTGAGCACGCTTCCGGAGTCGTCATGCAAAGCACCCTGACCCATCGCCTGCAACTGCAGGCGAGCATCGAGACGTGGCCGACCAAGGCCCCCTTCCATATCACCGGCTACACCTTCGACGCCTTCCAGGCGGTGGTGGTCACCCTTCGCGATGGCGATCTGGTCGGCCGTGGCGAGGGGCTGGGCGTCTACTACCGTAAGGACACGCCCGTCGCGATGCTCGCGCAGATCGAAGCGTTGCGTCCGCGCATCGAGGCGGGCCTGACCCGCGAACAACTGCAACAGTTGCTGCCGGCGGGCGGGGCGCGGAACGCCCTGGACTGCGCGCTGTGGACCTGGAGGCGAAACGCACCGGCCGGCCGGTGTGGGAACTGGCGGGTCAGGATGCACCGGTGCCCTTGCTGACCACCTTCACGGTGAGCGCCGACGAGCGGAGGTCATGGTGCGCGATGCGCTGGCCTACGCGACGGCCCGCGCCATCAAGCTCAAGCTCACCGACGACGGACGCAACGCCGAGCGGGTGGCCGCCGTGCGCGCCGCGCGGCCGGACGTGTGGCTGATGGTCGATGCCAACCAGGGTTTTACGCGCGAGTCGTTCGCGCGCCTGTTGCCGACGCTGGTGGAGGCGCGCGTGGACGTGGTGGAGCAGCCTTTTCCAGTGGGTAACGAGGCGTGGCTGGACGGCCTGGAGTGCCCGATCCGCCTGGCCGCGGACGAGAGCGTGCAGGATCGCGCCGACCTGCCGACGCTGGTCGGCCGCGTGGACATCGTCAACATCAAGCTGGACAAGTGCGGTGGCCTCACCGAGGCCCTGGCACTGGCGATGGAGGCGCGGCGGCTGGGCTTCGACCTGATGGTCGGCAATATGTCCGGCTCGTCGCTGGCCATGGCCGCCGCCTTCGTCGTCGGCCAGCAGTGCGACGTGGTCGACCTGGACGGGCCGACCTTCCTGACCCGCGATGTCACACCCGCGGCAACCTATGAGGACGGCAACATATGGTGTCCGGAACCCTGTGGGGCTCGCCGCTTTGAAGGCAGGCCCGGGCCGCGACTGGTTCGGCCACCCGCGTGGCCTGAGCGTGCTGTTCCTGACCGAGATGTGGGAGATGTTTTCCTTCTTCGGCATGCGCGCGATCCTGGTCTACTACATGACCAAGCACCTGGACATGAGCCAGGAGCGCGCCTCGCTCGTGTACGGCGCCTATGCCGCGTTCGTCTACCTCACGCCGGTGGCCGGCGGCATGCTGGCGGATCGCTGGCTGGGCAAGCGCAATGCCGTGGTCATCGGTGCCGCGGCGATGGCCCTGGGCCATTTCATGATGTCGTCGGAGGCGTTGTTCTACCCGGCCCTGGTCACCATCGCGCTGGGCAACGGCTTGTTCCTGCCCAGCCTGGCCAGCCAGATCGAGGGGCTGTATCGCGACGGCGACGTGCGCAGCAAGAGCGCGTACAACACTACTACGTGGGCATCAACCTGGGCGGTTTCCTGGCGCCGCTGGTCTGCGGCACGCTGGGGGAGGCGTATGGATGGCACTGGGGTTTCGGTGCCGCCGGCATCGGCATGCTGCTGTCACTGGTGATCTACCTGGCCGGCAGCCGTTACCTGCCGCCGGAGCCCGCACGCGTGAGGCGATGCGCGCGGCGCGCCCGCCCCTGGACCGCGCGGCCCGCGACCGGTTCGCCCTGCTGCTGGGCATCGCCGCCATCGTGGTGGTGTTTCGTGGCGCGTACGAACAGAACGGCAACACCATCGCCCTATGGGCCGACACGGGGATCGACCGTCAACTGGCCTCCGGCTGGGTGATACCGATGACCTGGTTCCAGTCGATCAACTCGCTGGCCGTGTTTGCATTCACGCCGTTCCTCGTGGCGCGCTGGTCGCGCCTGGCGCGCCAGGCATCGAGACGCCGTTGCTGGCAAGAGGATGGCGTTCCGGCCGCGGGTGGCGGGTCGTTCGTGGCACTGGGCGCCGTCGCGGGCTGGAGCGACGCGCACGGCAACGCGTGCGAGCTGGCTATGGCTGTTCGTCTGGTTCGTCGTGTTCACCCTGGGCGAGCTGTACATCCTGCCGGTGGGACTGGCGTTGTTCGGCCGTCTGGCACCGGAGGGATTTTCGCGCCACCAGCATCGCCACATGGTTCTTCGCCGGCTTCTTCGGCAACCTGCTGGCAGGCGCGCTCGGCACCCTGTGGAGTTCGATGGCACACGGGTGGTTTTTCGTCCTCGTGGGCGGGGTAGCCGGCTTTTCCGCATCGCTCCTGTATATGCTTGGGCGACGCCTGGGCGATATCGGGCGGCACGGAACGACGGAAGCCGCCACGGCGATGACACGGTGAGTACGAGACGATGAGCAAGGACATCAAGACGAAGCTGAAAAGCCGCTGGGATACCTTCACTACGGCGAGCAGAAGATCGCCGCGCACCTGCTGCAAACATCGACAGCATCCCGTTCGAAACGGCCGCATCGCTGGGCAAGCGCGTGGATGTCAGCCCGATGACCGTGGGCCGCTTCCTGCGCAACCTGGGCTACGACAACCTGGGTGAACTGAAGGAAGAGCTGCGCACGGGCACGCCGTGGCTGCAGCTTTACAGCAACCCCGGCGCGTGGATGCCGCGTCGCCATCCGAGGCCCTGCAGTCGGAGATCCGCGGCCTCACCGCCGCACACGCGCTGACGCACACCGCGGAATGGGCACCCATCGTCGACCTGCTGGTCCGCGCGGATCGCGTCTCCGTCACCAGCTTCCATCACGGCCGCTTCCTCGGCCTGGGCCTGGCCAGCCTGTTGCAGCACGTCAAGCCGCGCACGGTGTTCGCCGACGGCCTGGACGGCGCCTACGCCGACGTGCTGCTCGATCACGGCGAACGGCTGCGCCGTGCTGATCGATTTCCGTCGTTATTCCCGCCATTTCCGCTTGCTGGCCGAGGAAGTGGCACGGCGCGGCATCCCGCTGGTGATCCTTACCGATGCGTCGTGCTACTGGGCACGCCAGCTCACCGATCATGTGCTCATGCTGCCGATCGACGATCACCGCGCATGGCACAACTTCAGCGCCGCCAACAGCCTGTTCAGCCTGCTGATCGGCGCCGTGAGCAACGAGATGGGCGACCGCTTCGAGCGCATCGGCGACACCACGCAGCTGCGCCAGACGTTCGTCGGCTACGTCGAGGCACCCGCGGCCGGCCATCCCGCGGCGAAGAAAGCCGCAGTGAAGAAAAACGCCACGAGCAAAGCCGTTGCGAGGAAAGCCGTTCTCCGGAATACCGCCGCTGGCGCGCGACCACGAAAACCTCCACGGGCGCGCCGCGCAAGCGCCGGGCCGCCCAAGGCCTGATCCCGACCGTTCCCCTCCTGCCGCCAGAGGCCGATGCCGATGACCGTGCTACCGCGTGCGTGCCTGCTCCTGCTGTTGACCACGGGAGGCTGTCGCCGATCCCGGCGCTGGCCGGATCGGCGACGACGTGCCTACGGTGCCCGGGAAGCGACGCCGGCCACGTCTTCATCGAGCGCACTCGATGCCTACGCGACGCGGGCGATGCAGACTTTCGATACGCCAGGCATGGCATTGGTAGTCGTTGAGGACGGCAAGACTTCGACGCATGCCTAGGGGTGAGGAAGCTGGGCGAAGCGGCGCGTGTGGATGCCCATACGATCTTCCCGCTGGGCTCCAATACCAAGGCATTTACCGCGACGGCGCTGGCCATGCTGGTCGATGGCGGGCAGCTACGCTGGGACGATCGCGTCGTCGACCGTTGCCCGGCTTCCGCATGTACGACGCGCAGACCTCGGGCGAGATGACCGTCACCGATCTGCTGGTGCATCGCAGCGGCCTGGGTCTGGGGCAGGGCGATCTGATGTTGGTGCCTCGTACCAGCCGCACGCGTGCGGAGCTGGTGCACGCCATCCGGTACCTGAAACCCGCGCATGCGTTCGGGCCGACTACGATTACGACAACGTGCTCTACATCGCGGCCGGGCAGTTGCTGGAAGCCGTCAGTGGCCAGCGCTGGGAAACCTTCATGCAGCGGCGTGTCCTCGACCCGCTCGGCATGCGCGACACCCAGGTCAGCATCGACGCGCGAATGCCCAACCAGGTGGCGCTGCACGCGAAAATATCGGGGCCGGTGCGGGGCGCAGGCCCGCCGTCGGTCCTCGCCCAGGTCATGACCGGCGACGTGTTCGCCCCCGCCGGTGCACTGATGAGCAGCGCGACGGACATGGGCAAATGGCTGCAGGTGCAGCTCGATCACGGCGCCATGCCCGACGGCAAGACCTTGTTCAGCCCGGTGGCCTCCACGGCGCTGTGACACCGCACACGCTGATGCCGATCACCGCGGGCCGCCGTCGCTGGCGCTGGCTGAACCGCAGTTCCTGGCGTATGCCCTCGGCTTCGAGGTGCGCGATTACCGCGGGCAGAAGATCGTGACCCATCTGGGCGGCGTGCTGGGTGGCATCTCGGCGGTCGTGATCGTGCCCGCGAAGCGCTGCGCCTTCGCCGTGATGATCAACTCGGAGGATGCCGGCACGCTGTTCGCCATGCGCGAACACCTGCTGGATCGCTGCCTGGGCCTGCCGTCGCCGGACTGGATCGCGGCCTACCGGGGGATACGATGCAGCAGGAAGAGGCCGATGCCCGCAAGGCACTTGCGACCAGCGCTTCACCGACCAGAGGCGATCGCGGTCCGTCACTGCCACTGGCCGGTTACGCGGGCGTCTATCGCGATCCGTGGTACGGCACGATCACCATCGCCCAGAGCGGCAAGGGCCTGACGATCCGTTTCGACCGTTCGCCCGGCCTGGAAGGGCCGCTGGAGCATGTGCGCCAAGACACGTTCCGCACACGCTTCAAGATTCCCGGCGACGAGGATGCCTACGTCACCTTCGCGCTCACGCCCGAAGGTGGCATCGACCGGGTCAGCATGAAGGCGGTGTCGCCGGTGGTGGATGCTTCAGCTGGGATTTTCACTGGGATCTGCTGTTCACGCCGGTAACGTTACCGGGCGTCGATACGCGACGCACTCGAGCGCATCGGTCGTGCGGCGCGCTCGTGCGTCAATGGCCGCTGTCGATCAGGGGAAACGTCACGCATGGCTTACCGCACCACGTTTGGGCTGCTGGCGCTGTGCGCCGTGTGATCGCCTGCTCACGCCCCGGCGCCGGAGCCGCCAGCGACAGCCACGCCGCCCGCCGCGTCGACGGCCCGGCCGGCGATGGCGCCCCGGCACCTGCCGAAGCCACGGCGCAACCGTATGTACTCGAAGGTACCGAGGTACGCACGCTGCACGCCGAAGGTACGGATCGCGATTACCAGGTTTTCGTCAGCGTGCCGCGTGACTACGTGGAGCATCCCGAGCGTCGCTACCCCGTGCTGTTCGTCACCGATGCCAATACGCGTTCCCGCTCATCCGCAGCATCGCCCGTCGCGTGGGCGAACACGACGGCGGCACCGAGGATTTCATCCTCGTGGGTCTGTCGTATGCGGTGGGCGAGACGCCCGAGTACAGCCGGCGCCGTGACTACACGCCGACGCCCGATGGCGACCCGACCTTACCTCCGACATGCCGGGACGTGCCGTCGTCCATGGCGGTGGCGAGGCGTACACCCGTTTCATCAAGGACCAGGTCTTCCCGTTGATTGCCGGGCACTACCGGGCCGACATGCAGCGGAAGATCTACGCGGGCCATTCGTACGGCGGCTTGCTCGGCGCGGATATCCTGATCCACGACCCGGGCATGTTCCAGTACTACATCCTGGGCAGTCCGTCGTTCCAGTTCGGCAAGGAGGCCGAGTTCGCGCGCCTGCACGAAGCGATGGCAACGCGGCGCGACATGCCCGCCGACGTGCTGATCGTGCTGGGCAGCTACGAGTCGCTCTCGCCGGGCTCGAACGACCCGCGCTTCAACCACAGCGTGGGAATGGTCGCCAACGCGCGGCGCTTCGTCGCCGAGCTGAAAGCGAAGCACTACCGGGATTGCATATCCAGGTAACCACCGTCGCCGATGAGGATCATCTGACCGTGTTCCCGGCTGTGATCACGCGTGGATTGCTTTGGGCATTGCCCGGCAAGGCCGGTGATCGAACGTCCTCACTCAACGCCGCTGCGCGTAGAGATCCTTGGCAGCTGCACGGCCATGGCGCGGCCGCGGTCCCCGAAGTCGTCCAGCGCGGGGTCGGTCGACAGGATGTCGTCGCCGGGTAGCGAGCCTGCGGCCGTGGACTGGCGTAGATCCGCCACGCCGCGGCCGTACGATGTCCTGCTCGACCAGCCGGCCGTCTTCCCGAGGTGGGCCATCTGGGGGCGGCCTGGAGGTCGCCATGCAGCGCCAGTTCGCGCAAGGCCTGTACATCGCCGGCGTAGTAAGCGCGTATCGTTGCGCGATCCGATCCCGACAGCCCCGCAGCGACGGCGTCGGTATCCTGTTCATCCTGTTGCAGCTTCGCTTCCAGCAGCGCTCGCTTCGCGCCGGGACTGCCCGCCGCCGCGGCCGTGCGCAGCAACGCGTCCACATCGTCGTCGGATGCATGGGACGTGATGCGCAGGTCGCGGCCAACCGGCGCCTCGATTCGGTCGGTTCGTCGTGGCCGGTGCGGACATCGTTACCGTCGCGATCCTCCGCCCGCTGCCGTGCGGCCATCAGGCACAATCGATCGACCGCGGCCTCGGACTCTGCTTTCGCGCCGTGGCGTCCAGGGTGCTGGCCTGCCGAGGGTCGGTCATCGCGGGGGAGCGGATTTCCGTTAGCGGTTGCGCTGCCGTCGACGCATGCGCCGGGCCGTTCCGGTCGCTTGCTTGGCCGCCCGTCGCCGCGGGCGCAGGCATCTGCAAGATACCTGCAAGGGCGCCGAAGATGCCGGCCACGGCAAGCGTTGCCGCGACAAGAGCGCCCCGCCGGCGACGAAACGGCGCGGACCGCACGACTACCGGCGCCCGGCGACGGTGGACGGCGCCTTGTCCGGCGTGCGGTGTGTCGGGCTGCCGGACCTGGCGATCAGCGTATCGACGGCTTCGTCGCGAAGCACGGCTTCGATGAGCTTGTGCGAGTTCTCGTAGGTGGCGACCACGTGCTGCTGCACCAGGATCAGGTGATAGCCCTGCGGGCCTCGCACGGGTTGCGATATCTCGCCGTCGTGCAGCTGACTGATGGCGGAAACGAATCGGCGGCGACGTACATGCCCAGCATCGGCTGCAGTTCACCGCCATCGCCGATGGTCTGGGGGTCGTCGGACTCGGCTTGTGCCACGGTGGCGAAGTCGGCTCCGGCGACCAGTTTTTCCTCAGGGCATTTGCCGGTCGAGCGCTTCGCTCTCGGAGCGCTGGTGTCCGTCGCGGGTCGGTCCCACGGCGATGAAGATGTGGCTCAGCAAAAACTCGTCATACGCGTAGGGGTGAGCGGCCAGTCTCTGGCGTACGTCGTCGGGGGTGATGGTGACGGAAGCGCGCAAGCGCTCGCGTTCAGCGGGGGACACGTCCTGTGCGGTCGGCGCCGTCGGGCTGGCGTTTCGGCGTGGGCTGTCGTCGGTGTGGATGGCGGAGGCGTGGCCGATGCTGTGGAGAGCACTGCCCCGATGACGAGGGCGGCGACGGTGACGCGATAACGAATGGACATGGTGGGCATGACCCTTGGCAGGAGACGGGCATCGCAGCGGAAGAGGGGGATGACGAGCATCCCCCTCCCGGCTACGTCAGTGCAGACCGCGGGACTTGAGGAAGCCGATCAGGCCCCTCGGATCGTCCGTCGTGATGAAGGTAAAACCCTGCTTCACCAGATAGTCCCAGTTGCCACGATCATCGCCAGTATCCTTGCCGCCGGGGTAGGAGAAGTAGATGCTGGCAAGCGTGTAGCAGCACACGCCGGGTTCTTGTAGAAATTGCCGTTGCCCGTGCATCGGGAAGGGCGTTGAAGACGCCCACGGCCTTGCCGTCGTGCTTGGCAAGATCCAGCTGGCCTTGTAGCAGGCCGTTCGGCTGCTTCACGTTGATCTCGACCGCCGCTGCGTTGATCCAGTTGCGACGTGCGGTGGGTACGTCGATCACCGTCAACATGTTGGTGGTGAACACCGGGATGCCGCGATCGTGGGGGCATCCGCCTTGAAGGCCGCGTAGGACGGATAGAGCGTCGCATTCACCTTCGCGCCGACCACCTTGGACGGTACGCTGAAGTTTTCCTGCGCGAGACGGTCGATGGCCTTGACCGCATCCTTGGTCTTCGCATCGAAGATCATCGGTGTGCGAAGGCCATGCTGGTTCCAGTAGTTGAACACGCCCGACACGTCGGGCACGAAATAGCCGGTGACCTGCGTGCGGCCAGGCGTCAGCAGATGGAGGTTCTGGATCGTGTTCCAGCTGACCGAGGCGACCGTCGGATTGGTGCCCCTGTCGGTGTTGGGATCGTACTTTGGTGCCACCGCGGAAGGCCGTGTAGACGTCCGTGTTGCGGCCCGAGGTTGAAGTCGTGCATGAGCACGGGTACGCCCCGGAGGTCATCTTGACGTCCAGTTCGACCGCGTCCATGCATTGGTCGTCCGCGTCCTGAAGGAAGCGCGCGAGTTCTCGGGGGTTTCCGGGTTGGGTGAGCCCTTGCCCCAGAGCCCCGGTTGGCCAGCACCGACACCTGGTGGGTGGGCTCGGTTTTCAGCAGTGCGGCCATCCGGTTACCGACAGGAAGGCACGCTGCATGGGAGGCCTGTGCGAGCGATCCCGCTCCGATGAGCAGCGCAAGCGCTGCCGTGATGCGACGACGTGTGGTGTGGTGTCATGGGTCATTCTCATGTGCGTTATGGGGGATTCGGCTCGGCATGAACGTCATCGACGGTTTCATGCCTGGCCGTGTTCGACACGGACCGGCGCTGCAGACGCGGCCACAGCTTAATTAGTAACTATTACTGATATATTATTCGCGGGTACTTTTCGATGTCGGCAAGGCTGCAACGCGGCGGCGTCAGTCGTTGCCGCGCAGACCGTTGCGGAGGGAGCTTGACCCTGGACCTGGATAAAGGGTCTAGACTTGCCTCTATGACCACATCCACCTCCCTCACCATCGGCCGCATCGCCCAGAGCGCCGGCGTCGCCATCGACACCATCCGCTTCTACGAGCGCGAAGCCTGCTTCCCGCGCCGAAACGCCGGCCCTCCGGTTACCGCGAATACGACGAGTCCGCGGTGTCGCGCCTGCGCTTCATCCGTCGCGCCAAGGACCTGGGCTTCACGCTGGAGGAAATCCGCGAACTGTTTGCTCTCCTCCGCTGATCGCCACGGTGGCGTGGAAGGCGTGCGCGAGCGCGCCGCGGCGCGACTCCAGGCGATCGACGAGCGCATCGCCGAGCTGCAGCGTGTACGCGGCGGCCTGTCCGAGCTGGTTGAAGCCTGTCCCGGTCACGGCGCGCCGGAGGATTGCCCCATCCTCAAGGCGCTGGCGGAGCCGGGGGCATGAGCCACTGCTGCTCGCACGGCACCGCCGTGACGCATGCGCCGACGGACGTGCGGATGTCCGAGCCGATGCCCGCCGGCACGACGTACACCTGCCCGATGCATCCGGACATCCGCCAGCAGGGCCCCGGCGCGTGCCCGAAGTGCGGCATGGCGCTGGAACCCGCCATGCCCAGCCTGGAGGACGACGACGGTGAAACGCGGGAGCTGGGCCGTCGGTTGGCGTGGCTTTTCGGCCTGACGCTTCCGGTGTTCCTGATCGCCATGATCCCGCACGTGGCTGGACAGGCGTGGCACCAGCCGTGGGCCGCGTTGTTAGGTTGGTTGGAAGCGCTGCTGGCTAGCGTGGTGGTGCTGTGGGGTGGCGCGCCGTTCTTCGCGCGCGCCTGGCGCTCGCTGAATCCCTGGTCGCCGAACATGTACACGCTGATCGCACTGGGCAGTGGCGTCGCCTGGCTCTACAGCGCGATCGCGTTCGTCCTGCCCACGCGTTCCCGCCTTCCATGCGCGACATGCATGGCCAGGTAGCCGTCTATTTCGAATCCGCCGCCGTCATCGTCACACTGGTGACCCTGGGCGATCTCCTGGAGCTGCGTGCCCGCCGTCGCACGGGCGAGGCCCTTCGGGCGCTGCTGGGCCTGGTGCCGAAGACGGCGCGGCGCATCGAGCGGACGGCCACGAGGGCGATGTCGCCATCGACAGCCTGCGCGTGGGCGATACGCTGCGCGTGCGTCCCGGCGAGACCGTACCGTTGGACGGTACGGTGCTGGACGGCGAAAGCCATGTCGACGAGGCCATGCTTACGGGTGAAGCCGTCCCCGTAGCGAAGCGTGCCGGCGACCGGCTGACCGGCGGTACGCTCAACGGGCATGGGGCTGTCACCCTGCGCGTGGACCAGGTCGGTGCGGACACCGTGCTCTCCCGCATCGTCGCCCTGGTGGCGGAGGCGCAACGGTCGCGTGCGCCGTTGCAACGCGTGGCCGACCGGGTGGCGGCATGGTTCGTGCCCCTCGTCGTGGTGGCGGCCATCGTCACGTTTGCGGCGTGGTGGGCGTTCGGTCCGGCACCGGTGCTGGCGCATGCCCTAGTCGCCGCCGTTTCCGTGCTGATCATCGCGTGCCCGTGTGCGCTGGGCTTGGCCACACCCATGTCGATCATGGTGGCGAGCGGACGGGGCGCGCAGGCCGGCGTGCTGTTCCGCGACGCCGCGGCGATCGAAGCGCTGCGCGACATCGATACGCTGGTCTTCGACAAGACCGGCACACTCACCGAAGGCAAGCCCGTGCTGGCGGCGGTGCACACGTTCGGCGGCGACCGCGGCTTCGCGCTCGGCATGGCGGCCGCGGTGGAACGGCCGAGCGAACACCCGCTGGCGCGTGCGGTGATTGCGGCGGCGGACGCCGAGGGCGTCGCGATCCCCGCCGTTTCCGGCTTCCAGGTTTACGTGGGTCGAGGTGTCAGCGGCCGCGTGGACGGGCACGACGTGGTGCTGGGCAACGGCAGGCTGATGGAGGACGAACGGGTGGAGCTGGGGGCGACGCACGATATCGCCGCCAAGGCGCGCGCGAAGGGCGCCACCATGTACATGACCTCGCCGTCGACGGTCGTCTCACGGCGGCGCTGTCGCTGTCCGATCCGGTCAAGGCCTCGTCGAAGCCGGCGCTGGAGGCGCTGTGCGAGGCCGGCGTGCGATGCGTCATGCTGACCGGGGACAACGCGGCCACTGCCGAAGCCGTCGCCGCGTCGCTGCCCATCGACGAGGTGCATGCCGGTGCATCGCCCGAAGACAAGGCCCGCATCGTGGCTGAATTGAGGGCGGCGGGGGGCCGGGTCGCCATGGCCGGCGACGGTGTGAACGACGCACCGGCACTGGCCAAGGCCGATGTCGGCATCGCCATGGGCAACGGCAGCGACGTCGCGATCCGTAGCGCATCGGTCACCCTGCTCAAGGGCGACCTGGCCGGCATCGCACGGGCGCGAGCCTTGTCCGCTGCCACGGTGAGGAACATCCGGCAGAACCTGTTCTTCGCCTTCGTCTACAACGCCGTGGGCGTGCCGGTCGCGGCGGGCGTGTTGTACCCGCTGACCGGCTGGACGTTGTCCCCCATGATCGCGGCGCTGGCGATGAGCCTCAGCTCCGTCTCGGTCGTGACCAACGCGTTGCGGCTGCGTCGCGTGTCGATCTGACCGGGCTAACCACGGTCACCGGCGCACGTCGAAGGATGGCGGGGCATCCTTCGGCCGCGTCGCCCAGGTCTTGTTCGGGGTGGCGGACAGATCGAACCGCAGCGTTCCGCCTTTCAAGGCAAACGATTCCGGCAGCCACGCACGTGTCGATGCCTTGCCGTCGACGTGCAGCGCGGTGACATACGGTTTGCCCGGACCGGCCTCCGGGGCCTCGATCACGATGTCGCCGTCGGCGCGATGGATGGTGGCGCGAGTGAACAGCGGACTGCCCACCACCATCTCCGCGCGGCCCGGAATGGACGGATAGAGGCCCAGCGCGGCGAACACGTACCAGGACGACATCTCGCCGAGGTCGTCGTTGCCGGGGATGCCCTTGGGCTCGTTGAGCCAGAGGGTGTCGAGCACGCGGCGCACCAGTTCCTGTGTTTTCCACGGCTGGCCGGCAAAATTGTAGAGCCAGGGCGTGCCGATGGACGGTTCGTTGTCCAGCTCGGCATGCAGCGGGCCGGACTTCGTGACCGCGAAAGCACCATCGGGCTGGTAGAAGAACGCATCCAGGCGCGCACGCGCCTTGTCACGGCCGCCCATGGCGTCGAACAGCCCGGCTACGTTGAAAGGCACCATCCATACGTATGCGCGGCACTGCCTTCGACGAAGCCGTCCTCGGTGGATGGCGTGAACGCGTGGGGTGGCTGGGCGTCTTCGTCTTTCACCAGCGCCCAGCTGCCGTCCGCATGGCGGTTGCGGATATAGCCGCCTCCGGCGCCGCCTTCGGATCGAACAGGTTGCGCCAGTACTGCGCCCGCGCCAGGAATCGCTGCGCCGTGGCCGCGTCGCCCAGACGCCCGGCCAGCGAACCGATACCGAATTCCGCGGTGACGGTTTCCAGGGTGTCGGCGGCGGGTCCCCACGCGGGCGCGCCGACCGGTATGTAATGGAGCTTCAGCCATGCGTCCAGACCGGGGCGCTGGCCGACACACTCCACCTCGCAGCCGTCGTGGGATGTATCCAGTGATGTGGGATGGTCGGCGCGATGCACCAGCGAGGCGAGTGCGCCGGCGGCATCGAAGTGGCGTGCGCCGAAGGCGTACATGCCTGCCAGCGCGGCGGCGGAGGGATCGCCGTTCATCACGTGCGTGCCGCCGTTGTTGTGCGTCCAGCGGTCCCACACACCGTGGTTCTGTTGTGCCTGGTTGTACAGGTCTGCGCGATGTCGCTGGCGGTGTCCGGATCCAGCCACGCCACCAGCGGCAGCTGTGAGCGGTAGACGTCCCAGCCGGAGAAATTGGCGTATTGCGCCTTCTGCCTTCCGGTCACCGTGTGGACCTGCTGGTCGAACCCGCGGTACTCCCCGTTGACGTCGCTGAACACGTTGGGTGTCATCAGCGCATGGTAGAGCGCCGTATAGAACACCGTGCGCTGGTCGGTCGTGCCGCCTTCTATCGCGATCTGCGAGAGGCGTGCGTTCCATGCCTGCACGGCTCTGTCGCGCAGCGTGTCGAAGGAGGTGCCAACCGGGTTCTCGGCATCCAGGTTGGCCTTCGCGTTGGCGGCACTGACGTACGAGACGCCGATGCGCACGTTCACCTCCCGCGTGCCCGGGGCGAAGCTCAGCCACGCACCGGACCCATGGCCGGCATCGGGAAATCCCTTGCCATAACCGGTGCCGCCTTCGGCTTTCGTCCCGCCGCGGGTCACGGTGCCGTCCGTCCAGGTGCCGGTGGCGACGAACGGCTGGTCGAACTCGGCTACGACATGCACGGTGTAGTAACTGCCGCCGGTCGGCCTCGTTGATATAGCCGCAGAAGTTCCCGCTGATGACCTCGACGGTGACGCGTCGGTTGGCCTTGTCGACCACCACGCTCGCCTTCTCCGAACCCACTTCGGAGTCGGACGCGCGCACGAGCACGTTGACCGGCTTGCCGGCGGGGTAGGCGAAGCGCGCGGCGCCCGAGTGCAGGGCGGCGGTCAGGTCGGCGGTGACGCCGTTGTCCAGCGTCACCCGGTAGTGGCCCGCCCTGGCGACCTCGTTCGCATGGCTGAACGTCGACGCGTACGCAGTGCGGTAGTCGGCGGAGGGCGAGCGGGTGACTTCCGTGGTGATCGGCATGAGCGGCACATCCCCCGAGCCGCCCGCGCATCCCCCAGCCTTCGACGTTGTCAGGCTGAAACCGCGGATGATGGCGCGGTATTCATAACCGCCGGGCGCGGCGATAGGCGCCTTCTTGCCCGGCAGCGGCGAGGCCTCGGGGCTGAACTGCACCATCCCGAAAGGCACCACCGCGCCGGGAAACACGTTGCCGCCGTTGGTGGTGCCGATCAGCGGTTGACCAGGTCGGCCGGACCGGAGGCGGCGACCACCATCGCGGGCGATAGGCGAGGGCAAGGACAAGCGGGGTCATCACGCGCACGGGCCAATCTCCGGATCGATATTTATATCGATTGAAATCCCTATCGCGCGTGCGGACCTGTGCCAGGGGTCATGGATGCAGCGCAGCAATCCTTACCAGAGGATCCCGTTCTCCGGCTGCACCGGCTTCAGCCCGTGCGCTTCGCCCAGCGAGTCGCGCAGGTCGATCTCGATACCTCGGGTGAGGGTGGTCAGCGGCACGTCGTCTTCGAGGTTCTCGAACGGGTTCTGCATGTCGTTACCGATCTGCAGCAGGGCGAGGAACAGGAAGCCGGCCATCGTGGAACCGCGGCGTATACGGCCCAGGGTCTCGACCAGCCCCAGCGGCAGCAGGATGCAGAAGCCGTGGGTGAAGATGCCGGGGTAGGTGGCGTATTGCTGGGGAAGCGGGGTGTTCTTGATCCGCTCCATGCCGCCCTGCGCGTTGGAGATGTCCGACAGCGTGCGCGCCAGGCTGGCCAGCAGATCGGATCGGGTCGGGCGTCGGCGATCAGCACGCCCGTGCGCGCGTGGATCGCATTGGGCAGGTTGGTGACGTGGCGCAGCCGTTCGATCTCGTCGGCAGGCAACGGGGGAGAGTTCGTCCAAGGCGCCTGCCGGCGAAGGTGCATGCGCAGCGCGTGCACATACGCGATCTGGCGATGCGCCACGGTGGCACCCACGCTGCGATCCGGCAGCATGGTGCCGGCTTCGCGGGCCAGGGTGCGCGAGGCGTTCACCATCGCGCCCCACAATGTGCGGGCCTCCACAGCGCGCGTACGCCGTGGTATTGCGGAAGCTGAGGTAAACCGCGACCGCCGAGCCCAGCAGGGTGAGCGGCAGGGCCGGGAACTCCGCGGTAAGGCGCGGATGGATCACGTACCAGAACGCGGTGACCACGACGTCCCAGGCCAGCAGCCAGATCAGCGGCTTGCCCACGTAGCGCAGGATGTGCCCCACATGGGCCCGGCCGGGGAGGATCACCGCGCTGTGTTCCCGCTGGATGGCCTCGGACAGGGGGATGAACTTCAGGGAGTCTTCGTCCAGCACGGCCACCTTGCCGTCGCCGATGCCGTAGACCCAGCCCTGCGGGCGATGTGCCGTTGGCCAGCGCAGCGGCCACGGCGGGGTGGGTACGCAGGTGGGTGAGCTGGAGGCGGACGTTTTCCTCGATCACCGCCTGCATCGCTTCGGTGCCTTCCAGCTTGCGCGCGAAGACGGCGCTCCGGGCGGCCTGCGCGTTGCGCAGCCAGGCTTCCACGGTAGGCAGGTCGCGGGTGGATTCGGGGTTGAGCAGGCCCTTCATCGCGCCGCAGTCGGTGTGGCCACAGATGACGATGTGGCGCACGCCCAGCACCGCCACCGCATACTCGACCACCGCGGAGACGCCACCGAGCATCTCGCCGTAACCGGGAACGATATTGCCGATGTTGCGGCAGACGAACAGCTCGCCCGGCTGGGTCTGCGTGATCATCTCGGGAACGACGCGGGAATCGGCACACGTAATGAAGAGCGTGTGCGGGCTCTGGCCCTCGGCCAGTTCGCCGAACAGCTTGCGGTTTCCCGGTTCCGGGAAGACCTTGTCGCTGAAGTCCTCGACGCCGCGGAGAAGGCCGAGCAGGCTTTCGTTACGTGGGGTTTCTGGGTCATGTGCATGCCTTGGTAAGTGCGCCGCCCGGACGGGCGGCTATCCGGCACGCAGTTTAGGACAAGACGCCGTGAAGGAAATTCGCAGGGGTATGGAACCCTGGCGCGGCCATGGGACCCCGCACGAAGCGGGGTAGGAGCGCACGATGTGCGCGACATGGTTCGAGGCCGTGCCTCCGACCCGGCGCGTGAACCGGTGGGTCGACGCCAAACCATGTCGCGCACGCGCGCGCTCCTACGTGTGCGGGGGCTCAGGCCTCCGCGTCTTCCTTATAGGCGTCGATCGGGATGCATGCGCACATCACGTTCTTGTCGCCGTAGACGTTGTCCACGCGGGATACCGGCGGCCAGTACTTGCTCAGCTTCAACGAGGGCAGCGGGAAGGCCGCAAGTTCTCGCGGGTAGGCGTGGGTCCACTCCGTGCCCGTGACCATGGCCGCGGGTGCGGGGGCGCGGCGCAGCGGGTTGTCCTCGCGATCCAGACGGCCATCTTCCACCGCGGCGATTTCCTCGCGGATCTGGATCATGGCGTCGATAAAGCGGTCCAGCTCGTGCTGCGATTCGCTCTCGGTCGGCTCCACCATCAACGTGCCGGAGACCGGGAAGCTCAGCGTCGGGGCGTGGAAACCGAAATCGATCAGGCGCTTGGCGACGTCTTCGGCGCCCACGCCCGTGGCGTCCTTGAGCGGCCGCAGGTCGAGGATGCACTCGTGCGCCACCAGGCCGTTGCGACCGGTGTACAGCGTCTTGTAGTGCGGGGCCAGGCGACGGGCGATGTAGTTCGCGTTGAGCAGGGCGACCTGGGTCGCCTTGCGCAGGCCCTCGGTGCCCATCAGCGTGATGTACATCCACGAGATGGGCAGGATGGACGCGGAGCCGAAGGTGGCCGCGCTGACCATGCCCACGTCGCCCTCGCTGCCGAAGCCGCGGGGCAGGAACGGCGCCAGGTGCGACTTGACCGCCACGGGCCGACGCCCGGGCCGCCACCGCCGTGGGGAATGCAGAAGGTCTTGTGCAGGTTGAGGTGCGAGACGTCCGAGCCCCACTTGCCGGGCTTGGCCACGCCAACCAGCGCGTTCATGTTGGCACCATCGGTGTACACCTGGCCGCCGTGCTGGTGCACCACGTCGCAGATGGCGACCACGTCTTCCTCGAACACGCCGTGCGTGGAGGGGTAGGTGATCATGATGGCGGCAAGCCGGTCGGAGTACTTCTCGGCCTTGGCGCGGATATCGTCGACGTCCACGTTGCCGTTGGCGTCGCAGCGGGTGACCACCACGGTCATGCCGCACATCTGGGCCGAGGCCGGATTGGTGCCGTGCGCGGATTCCGGGATGAGGCAGATGTCGCGGTGGCCCTCGTTGCGCGAGCGGTGGTACGCGCGGATGGCCAGCAGGCCGGCGTATTCGCCCTGGGCACCGGAGTTGGGCTGCAGGCTGACCGAGTCGTAGCCGGTGCATTCCACCAGCATCGCTTCCAGTTCGTCGATCAGCTGCTTGTAGCCCTGGGCCTGGTCGGCCGGGGCCAGCGGATGATGTTGGCGAACTCCGGCCACGTCACCGGGATCATCTCCGCGGTGGCGTTGAGCTTCATGGTGCACGAGCCCAGCGGGATCATGGTGCGATCCAGCGCCAGGTCCTTGTCGGCCAGGCCACGCAGGTAGCGCAGCAGCTCGTGCTCGCTGTGGTGCGTGTTGAACACCGGATGCTGCAGGAAGGCGGTGTCGCGAAGCAGGGCGGACGGTAGCGCATTGGCGGTGGTCGCATCGAGCGCGTCGATGTCGCCCAGTTCCGCGCCGAACACACCGGCCAGTGCCGCGATGTCCGCACGGGTCGTGGTCTCGTCGAGGCTGATGCCCACGCTGCCCGCATCGATCGCGCGCAGTTGAGGCCGGCCTTGGCCGCCTTGGTGTGCAGTGCCGCTGCGTCCACGCCCGTGATGTGCAGCGTGTCGAAGAAGTCGCTTCCCACCGTGACACCGGCCTTGCCCAGCACGCCGGCGAGGATGGCGGCGAGGCGGTGCGTGCGGCGTGCAATGCGGACCAGACCGTCCGGACCGTGGTAGACCGCGTACATGCTGGCCATGACGGCGAGCAGCACCTGCGCGGTGCAGATGTTGGACGTGGCCTTCTCGCGACGGATGTGCTGCTCGCGCGTCTGCAGGGTGTGAGGCGGTAGGCCGGCTTGCCCTCGCTGTCGACGGACACGCCGATCAGACGACCCGGCATCGAGCGCTTGTAGGCGTCGCGGCAGGCGAGGTAGGCCGCGTGCGGGCCACCGAAGCCGTAGGGCACGCCGAACCGCTGCGTGTTGCCCACCACGATGTCGGCACCCCAGCTGCCCGGTGCGGCGATCAGGGTGAGGGCGAGCAGGTCGGTGGCGACGCATACGATGCCGCCGCGTGCGTGCGTGGCTTCGGCAAGTGCCTTGTAGTCGTTGATCCGACCAAACGTGTTGGGGTACTGCAACAGCACGCCGAAGCTGTCGACCGAGCCGGCGTCGCCGTCCGCGCCCACGTGCAGTTCGATGCCGATGCCATCGGCGCGCGTGCGCAGCACTTCCAGCGTCTGCGGATGGACGTCCTTGGAGACGAAGAACACGTTGGACTTCGACTTGGCGGAACGCTTGGCCAGCGTCATCGCCTCGGCGGCGGCCGTGGCTTCGTCCAGCAGCGAGGCGTTGGAGATATCCATGCCGGTCAGGTCGGTGACCATGGTCTGGAAGTTGATCAGGGCTTCCATGCGGCCCTGCGAGATTTCCGCCTGGTACGGCGTATAGGCCGTGTACCAGGCCGGGTTTTCCAGCACGTTGCGCAGGATGACGTTCGGCGTGAGGGTGCCGTAGTAGCCCTGGCCGATGAAGCTGCGAAATACCGTGTTGCGGTCGGCGATGGCGCGGATCTTGGCCAGCGCTTCCTCTTCGGTCACGGCGGCGGGCAGCGACAGCGGTGCGGGCGACTTGATCGAGCCCGGCACGATGGCATCGGTGAGGGCATCGAGGCTGGCGTGGCCGACCACGGCCAGCATGGCGTCGATCTCGGCATCGTTCGGGCCGATGTGACGCTCGATGAACGCACCGTGGTTCTCGAGTTCGCGCAGCGACGGAGAGTTTTTCTGGCTCATGGCTTTGGAGGCATCCGGAAGAACGTGCCGTGCCGGCACGTGGGGCGCCCCTCTGTCCTTTTGCCTGAGAGTTTGGAGGCGGGTGGCCTCTTGCACCTTCGGCGCCGGATCTAACCGGTCTCTCCAGAGTGATGAAGCACGCCGGTGGTCATGGAGCCTGAGCGATTACGGGCGTTGCGCCTTCGGCAGCGGGTCCTTCCGCTTCTCCCACCGGGTGTTGCTGGAAAAGATTATACAGAGCCAGGGCCGGGATGATGTCTTTTTGCGAGCGTATGCCGCCCAGGATCAGATCGATCCCGGCCAGGTAGTCGGCGCGGTCGTCATGGCAGCGAAGGGCCCCGGCCATGCCGCGCGTGAAGGGGTAGGTGTCCGGGTCCAGCGCGGCCCAGGTCGTGGCGACGCTCGCCAGGAATGCCTCACGGTCCACGCCCAGCGTCTGGCCGTGGCGTGCGTTGGCCGCGTTCTGGCCGGCCACGCCCAGGATGTAGCTCCACAAGGCCAGCACGGTCGACCACTGGGCGGTCGCGGCACGTCCAGCGCCTGGACCTCGCCGCCCAGCGCCTCCAGCAGGCGCACGCCGGGCAGCTGGCCGGGGCCGCGACCCAGCGCCGCGCCGACCCAGGGGTGATTATCGATGGCGTCGAACATGCCCAGCGCGATGGCGCGGACCCTGTGCTCGGGCGTCGGCACTTTGGGCGCCGTAGCGTGTTCCGCGGGTCGTAGCGCATCCGCGACTACCGCGTCGCATGCCGCCGTCAGCAGGTCGTCCTTGTTGGCGATATACCCGTAGATGGCGCCCGGCCCGGTCGCCAGGCGCTCGGAAAGCGCGCGGAAGGTAAGGCCGCCTTCGCCCGGCTATCCAGGAGCGCCACGGCGGTAGCGACGATGCGATCACGCGAGAGGGCCTGGTCGCGTCGCTGGGTGGGAGGGGGTGATTCGGACATGGTCTGGATGTTGACACGGACGGAACGACGTTCCAAGCTGATGGAACGTCGTTCCATCCGTCCTGTCTTCCCTGGTCCATGTGCGGAGCGCTCCATGCCCCCTTCCCTTGCTATCGTCGGTGCCGGTCTTGGCGGGCTGACACTGGCAGGTGTCCTCCATGTCCACGGGGTTGCCGCGACGGTCTTCGAGGCCGAAGCCTCGGCTACCGCACGCGCCCAAGGCGGCATGCTCGATATCCACGGTGAGAGCGGTCAGCGCGCACTCAAGGCCGCCGGTCTTTACGAAGCCTTCTTGGACATCGTGCATACCGGTGGCCAGGCGACCCGTGTGCTCGGCTCCGACGGTACGCTGCTATTCGCGAACGAGGACGACGGCTCCGGCGATCGACCGGAAGTACCGCGGGGCGCGTTGCGACGCCTTCTTATCGAGTCGCTGCCGCCGGACACCATCCGCTGGGGCAGCAAGCTGACGCACGCCGTTTCGACGGGGCGCGGCCGGCACGACCTGCGCTTCGCCGACGGCTCGACCGTCACCGTCGATCTGCTGGTGGGTGCCGACGGAGCGTGGTCGAAGGTTCGCCCGCTGCTGTCCGATGCCGTACCGGTCTATACCGGGATGTCGTACGTGGAGACATGGCTGCACGATGTCGACCGTCGTCACGCATCCGGCGCGGCGGCCGTCGGCGGTGGTGCGCTGTTCGCCGTGGCACCGGGCAAGGGCATCCTCGCGCATCGCGAGCCGGAAGGCATCTTGCATACCTATGTGGCCTTGCGTCGTTCCGAGGCGTGGATGTCCCGCATCGATGTGGATGAGCCGGCCCGGACGACGGCGCAGGTTGCGGCGGAGTTCGACGGCTGGGATGCCGGATTGACGTCACTGATCACCGACGGCGAAACACCGCCGGTGATCCGACGCCTCCACGCCCTGCCATCCGAACACCGCTGGAAGCGCGTACCGGGCGTGACGTTGCTCGGCGACGCGGCCCACCTCATGTTGCCTTCGGGCGAGGGCGCCAACCTGGCGATGTGGGATGGCGCCGAACTGGCACAGGCGCTGGTCGCCCAGCCAGGCGACATCGATGCGGCACTCGCCACGTACGAGGAAACGCTGTTCAAACGCAGCGCGCTGGCCGCGGTGGATGCCCAGGAACTGCTCGAGGTATGTTTCGGCGAGCGTGCACCGGCCAGCCTGGTCGAGATGTTCAGCGGGGGCAGCGCAGCTGGCTAAACGGCAGTGGCATCACCAGGGATCGGTCCCTTCCGTGGCGGAGAAGCCACCGGTCGGACCATCGTCCGGGAGCAGGGCGAGGCGGACGGTCTCGGCGGCGCCTTCGGGATGGTCTGCGGACCGCTGTGACCGTTGAGATCGGTGGCTGTATACCCGGGATTGGCCGCGTTGACCTTGATGCCATGCTCTTTCAGTTCGGCGGCAAGCAGCACGGTGAACATGTTCATCGCTGCCTTCGATCCGTTGTAACCGAGCAGTTTGACCGCGGCGTATTCCCAGGTCGGATCGTTGTTGAGCGTGATGGAGCCCAGGCCGCTGGATACGTTGACGATACGACCCGACGTCGATTTTTTCAGCAGCGGCAGCAGCGCCTGCGTCACGGCGACGGCGCCGAAGAAGTTGGTATCGAAGATCTGCCGCACGACTGCCAGGTCAGCGGTGCCGGGCAGGCCATCGCCCTGCACCGATATCCCCGCGTTGTTGACCAGCACGTCGAGGTGGCCTTCGTTGGCTTCGATATCGGCGGCCGCTGCCGTCAGCGACGCGGGGTCGGTCAGGTCGACCGCGATGTAACGCACATCGAGACCTTCACCCTGCAGGGTTTTCGCGGCCTGGTTGCCGCGTGATGCGTCACGTGCGCCGAGCAGAACGCGGTGGCCGGCCTGGCCGAGCTGCCGGGCGACTTCGAAGCCGATGCCTTTGTTCGCGCCGGTGATGAGGGAGATGCGGCGGTCGGGGGTAGTCATGGCGTTCCTTTGGTGAGGCGGGGTGAGAGGCGCTGGGGTTAATATATGAATCATCCTTCGGCTTTTGAATTCGCATATGCCCGTGACCCCTGCCGATCCCCTGAAGCCCCGAAAACCCCACGGCAGGCCCGATCGGCGGCCACGGTGGCGGCGATTTTCGAAGCCACCTTTCAGGTTCTGCTGTCTGAAGGTCTGGTGCGCCTGACGACCACGCGCGTCGCCGAACGTGCCGGCGTGTCCGTGGGCACGATGTACCAGTACTTCCCGCACAAGCAGGCGCTGTTGTACGCGCTGCTCGACCTCTACCTGGAGGAAGTGGTAGTGGCACTGGAAGAAGCCTGTGTCCGCCACGAGGGCGCATCCCTGGGCGAGATCGCCGACGTTTTGGTTAATGCCTATCTCGAGGCCAAGCTGCGCCACATGCCTGGATCGCGGGCTCTTTATGCCGTGGCTGCCGAACTCGATACGGCGGACCTGATTGGCGATATCACGCGTCGTGTGGACGCCGCGCTCGCACGCGTACTGGCCAGTGCCCGCGATGCGACATTCGACGACCTGCCTACCGTGACCTTCGCGTTGCGCACCCTGCTGGTGGGCACCGTGCGCGCCGTGCTGGAGACCGATGCCTCGCCGCCGTCCATGGCGATGCTGCGGGCGCAGTTGCCCGTGATGTGCCGCGCCTATCTGTTCGCGGCATCGGGGAGGCTCTTGTCAGGGGCGTAGCAAAGCGTGCGGCCACCTTCAGCGATGGACCATGCGAACGAGTTGACTGTCTTGCTGCGGCGCTGCTGGCCGGGTCTTCCTGCGAGGGCTGAAACGTAGTTACTCGTGCACGATCGAAGGCGGATCGACAGGGCGAGGTTCGTGGTGCTCAGCCGGTAAAAAAGAAGCCCGCCGGACAGGAGTCGCGGCGGGCTTCAGGTCGCATCAAAGACGAACCTTGCGACTTACTTCTTCAGATCGAACCGATCCAGGTTCATCACCTTGGTCCAGGCCGCGACGAAGTCGGTCACGAACTTCTCTGTGCATCCTCGGTGGCGTAGACCTCGGCGATGGCACGCAACTGCGCATGCGAGCCGAAGATCAGGTCGACACGCGTGCCGGTGAACTTGCGCTCGCCCGATTTGCGATCCACTCCCTCGAAGATGTCCTGCGCCGAGGACATCGCCCGCCATTCCGTGCCCATGTCGAGCAGGTTGCGGAAGAAGTCGTTGGTCAGCGTGCCCGGCTTGTGCGTGAACTGGCCATGCGTGTCGTTGCCGGTGCGCACACCCAGTACGCGCAAGCCGCCGACCAGCACGGTCATCTCGGGAGCAGTCAGGGTCAGCAGTTGCGCCTTGTCGATCAGTAGCGCTTCCGCCGGCACGTTCCACTTGCGCTTGAGGTAGTTGCGGAAGCCATCGGCCTTCGGTTCCAGCGCATTGACCGATTCCACATCGGTCTGCGCCTGCGTGGCATCGCCACGGCCCGGTGCGAACGGCACGTCTACCGCATGGCCAGCATCACGCGCGGCTTTCTCGATGCCCGCGTTGCCCGCCAGCACGATCAGGTCGGCCACGGATACCTTCTTGCCGCCGCTCTCGAAGTCGCTGCGGATGCCTTCCAGCACGCCCAGCACCTTCGCCAGTTGCTCCGGCTGGTTGGCTTCCCAGTCCTTCTGCGGGGCGAGACGGATACGCGCGCCGTTGGCGCCACCGCGCTTGTCGGAGCCACGGAACGTGGAGGCCGACGCCCAGGCGGTGGTCACCAGTTCGGCCACCGACAGGCCCGACGCCAGGATCTTTTCCTTCAGCGAGGCAACATCGGCATCGCCGATCACAGCGTGGTCGACCGCCGGGATCGGGTCCTGCCAGTCAAGCACTTCAGCGGGGACTTCCGGGCCGAGGTAACGGGCGCGCGGACCCATGTCACGGTGGGTCAGCTTGAACCACGCGCGGGCGAAGGCATCGGCGAACTGGTCGGGGTTCTCATGGAAGCGGCGCGAGATCTTTTCGTAGTCCGGGTCCACGCGCAGGGCGAGGTCGGTCGTGAGCATCGTCGGGCGCAGCTTCTTCGACGGATCGTACGCGTGCGGGATGGTTTCCTCGGCGTCCTTGGCGACCCACTGGTGGGCGCCGGCGGGGCTCTTGGTCAGTTCCCATTCGTGGCCGAACAGGTTTTCGAAGAAGCCGTTACCCCACTGCGTGGGCGTGCTGGTCCAGGTGACCTCGAGGCCGCTGGTGATGGTGTCCGCACCCTTGCCGCTGCCGAAGCTGCTCTTCCAGCCGAAGCCCTGGTTCGCGATGTCCGCGGCTTCCGGCTCGTCACCGACGTGGTCGGCGGGACCGGCACCGTGCGTCTTGCCGAAGGTGTGGCCGCCGGCGATCAGCGCGACGGTCTCCTCGTCGTTCATGGCCATGCGGCCGAAGGTCTCGCGGATGTCGTGCGCCGCGGCGGCGGGGTCCGGGTTGCCGTCCGGGCCTTCCGGGTTGACGTAGATCAGGCCCATCTGCACCGCGCTGAGCGGGCTTTCCAAATGGCGACCGCCGTCGGTGCGGCTCTGTTCCTCGCCGTGTTTCTCGGCGTCGGCCACGAGTACGCCGCCGTCGTTGTCATCGCCGGCCTTGCCCTTGCCGTAGCGGACATCACCGCCCAGCCAGGTCTTCTCGTTACCCCAGTACACGTCCTGGTCGGGTTCCCAGGTGTCCTCGCGACCGCCGGCAAAGCCGAAGGTCTTGAAGCCCATGCTTTCCAGGGCGACGTTACCGGTGAGGATGTAGAGGTCGGCCCAGGAAATCTTCTGGCCGTACTTCTGCTTGATGGGCCAGAGCAGGCGGCGTGCCTTGTCCAGGCTGACGTTGTCGGGCCAGCTGTTCAGCGGGGCAAAACGCTGCTGCCCACGGCCACCGCCGCCACGGCCGTCGCCAACGCGATACGTGCCCGCGCTGTGCCACGCCATGCGAACGAACAGGCCGCCGTAATGGCCGAAGTCCGCCGGCCACCACTCTTGCGAATCGGTCATCAGGCGGGTGAGGTCCGCTTTCACGGCCGACAGGTCGAGGCTGTTGAAAGCCTCGGCGTAGTTGAAGTCCCCACCCAGCGGGTTGGACTTGTTCGAATGCTGGGCCAGCAGGTCCACACGCAGCTGTTTCGGCCACCAGTCACGATTGGTGGTGCCGCCGCCGGCGGTGTGGTTGAACGGGCACTTGGCTTCGTTGGTCATGCGCTCTCTCTCCTTGGGATGGTCCCAATGGCTGGCATTACGGTGCGTCAGGCTTGCACGGAGGTTCGGCGACAATGCGCCACGGGGACAACGATGATGGGCAGGGGCACTGCCGGGAGGCCGACCAGGGCGTCGTCGTCCCACTTGAGGGAGACAGGGAAGACGGCGACGGAGCGCGACGGGCGAGGGGCATGACGCGACCAGTGGAAGACCTGTTCATGAGTGTACGCTGCGGGTATGACGCTTCGGAAGCTGATTGATCCTATCGAATCGATAGGGAAGGGCTATGAATCACCATCCCTATCGTCGCGGCGCGCGTGAGGGTTGCTGGCGCGTTATCGGCAAGGAATCCCATAGCGCGCGAAGCTTCAGATGCGGTGGCGCTGGGCACGAACCAAGTCCGCAGGTGGAACGCCACGACATCCGTTGCACTGCCGCAACTTCTTTCGGTTGAACCGGCGTAGATTGATCGCTTGGCATACATGGTTACTTGTATGAAAGCTAACGTAGACGGATGGTTCGGCAAGAAGCGTATCGGCTGGGGCATCGGCCCGCGTCGTTGGCAAGGCTGGCTGGTCATGGCGATCTACGCCGTGACGATGATCGCGTTGCCGCGGGTCGTGGACAGAACCGCTCATCCCTGGCTGGTCGGAGGAAGCATTGCCGTGCTGTCCGTGGCACTGCTCGCCATCATGATCCTGACCTTCGAACACCACGAGCAACGTCGTCCCTGACGTGTCCATGGCCGAAGCCTATGCTTCGACAGCCCGGCGCTCGCCTCAATCCACGAGTTCGATGCCCAGGCCATGCAGCAGTCCGGACGCTTCCGTGCGGGTGAACCGGGCTCCCTTGATCTGGTTCTCGCGGATGTCCATGACGTAATTGGTGGACTCGGTGAAGTCCGCACCTACCAGCTTCGTCTTTCCGAAGAGGGTTTCCGCAAAGTCGGAGTACGTGAAGTTCGCCCGCGTGAAGTTGCCCTGGCGCAGGTCCACGTGGCGGACCTTGCATTCCTCCATGACGATTTCCTGCAGGTCGAGGTCGAAGAACGACGAGTAGTCGAGCACCGATTTGCGGAACGCGAGCCTGGCCGGCGCGGCATACCGGGGCCAGTCCGCGCGCGTCCAGTCCACGCCGATGACCTTGCACTCGTTGAACGTCACGCCCTGGAACTTGCTTGCCTTGATCTTGAGGTTGCTCAGGTCGCAGGCGGCGAACGTGCAGTCGATGAACTTGCAGTGGTCGAACGTGGCATCGCCGAACGCACAGCGTGTGAACGTGCATTCCTCGAACGTCAGGCCAGTGAGCGTCGCTTCCGCATGGTCCAGGCCGTGGAACGTCTTTAAGTAGGACTCGCTCTCTTCACCGATATGCGCGCTCATGGATTTGCCTTGTCGAAGAGGCTGACGATTGTCGGCCTCCGCGGTGATACGTTCAATCCCGCTACGGCTGCCGAATCGCCGTGCGATGTGTTCGTGAGTGCGACGGCGGCATCACACTTGCCCCATGATGGCTGTGTACTATTTTGCGCATTTCCCACGCAGGATAACGCATCATGTCATTGGCTGAGTCGCGCCATGCATGCGAACGCCCGGATGTCCATCCGCTTTCCAGCCCGCAACGGGATATCTATCACGATCAGCTGATGAAGGGCCGGTCGCCGACGTACAACATCGGTGGCTACGTCGATCTCTTCGGACGTATAGACGCGGTGCGCTTCCACCAGGCATTACAACTCGCGGTGCGCAAGCACGATTGCCTGCGCTTGCGCCTGGTTGCGGGTGGCGATGACCTGCCAGGGCAGTTCGTTACGCAAGAAATTGCGATGTCGCTACCCTTGCTGGATGTTTCCGACGACGACGCGCCGGACCAGCGGGCGCGAGCATGGATTCGCGAGTGCATGAACACGCCGTTCGATCTCTTCGGCGGGCCGCTGTTTCGCTGCGCGCTCATCAAGCTTTCGGAGAACCGGTTCCAGTGGTTCATCTGCGCCCATCACATCGCCGCCGATGGTTGGGGCATCGATACCATCATCCAGTCCGTCGCCAGCCTGTACAGCGCGCTGGAGAACGGTGAGGCGCCGGATAACGAGGCACCGTCCTATCTTGCGTTCGTAGCCAACGATGCCGCCTACCTGGCATCCCGGTCGTTCGACAGCGATCGCGATCACTGGCTCGGTATCTACCCGGACGTGCCCGATCCGTTGCTCTCGCCCCGCCATCGGGACGCCGTCGTCGGCCAGCCGTTTTCGACCGGGGAATGTGCGTGGCGGTTGTCGCGCGATCTGGACGAGAAGATCGATGCCCTGGTCGCCACGCATGGCTCGACCCGGTTCCAGTCTTCCTGGGCCTGTTCCAGGCGTTCTTCCTGCGTCTGGAGCAGCGGGACGAGCTGATCGTCGGTATGTCCGTGCTCAACCGCAAAGATGCCGCGGCGCGGCGGACCGCTGGCATGTTCACCAATGTCCTGCCGATGCGCCTGGCGTTCGATACGAGCGATTCGTTCGTCGCCTTGATCGCATCCATCGCTCCGGCCTTGCGGCAGGCGTATCGACACCAGCGCTTCCCCGTGGGCGCGTTGAACGAGGGCCTGGACCTTTTCCGGAGCCACCGCGCGCAGCTGTACGACCTTTCCATCTCCTACGAGCATGGCGGTACCGAGCTGTTCTTCGGTACGGTTCGCGCATCCGTCGTGAAGTGCACGAACGATCATGAGGGCACGCCGCTTCGTCTGTGCGTCCGCGACGACTTGGGTGCCGGCGAGTCGACGTTGTTCTTCATCTTCGGTCGCGCGTACTTCGACGATGGCGAGATCGCCACGTTGCGCGAACGGTTCACCGTCTTCATGGAGGCGCTGCTGGTGGACGCCCACGCCCCCCTGGCCTCGATACCGTCGTGCTCGCGAGCGAACGGAAGCAGTTCGCGGCGTGGAACGCGACCGGTCGCTTACCCGGATACGTGCCTGCACGCAGCCTTCGAGCGCTGCGTCGACCGGCAGCCGGAGGACGTCGCCCTGGTGCACGGCGAGGTATCGCTCACCTATGCCGAACTCAACCGACGCGCCAACCGGATGGCGCATCATCTCCTGGCGATGGGCGTGCAGCCGGACGACCGGATCGTGCTCTGCCTCGAACGCAGCGTGTCGATGGTGATCGGTCTGCTGGCCATCCTCAAGGCGGGAGGCGCTTACGTACCCATCGATCCGACCTACCCACCCGATCGCCTTGCCTACCTGCTGCAGGATGTGCAGCCGCGCCTGGTGTTGACGGACGAGACGGGGCGCCAAGCAGTGGCCGCCTCCGACACCCAGACCACTCACCTGCGGTGGACCTGCCGTCGCCACCCTGGATCGCGCTACCGGAGAGCAAACCCGAGGTGGCCGGCGTGACCTCGCAGCACCTGGCCTACGTCATCTACACCTCCGGCTCCACCGGCCAGCCCAAGGGGGTGATGGTCGAGCATCGTCACGTCGTCCACCAGGTGGTCGCGTTGCAGCGCGCCTATGACCTGCGGCCCGGCGACCGTCTGTTGCAGTTCGCTTCGCTGGCCTTCGACATGTCGGTGGAGGAAATCTTTCCCGCGCTCCTTACCGGCGCCGCACTCGTGTTGCGTACCGATGCCTGCCTCGCATCGCCGGCGGCGTTTGCCGCCTTCTGTGCCGAGCACCGCCTGACCTGGATCAACCTTCCCAGCACGTTCTGGCGCAGCTGGCCGCGGAACGACCCGAGCTGCCGCTGCCGGATACCTTGCGCCGGTCAGCGTGGGTGGGGATGCCATCAGTCCTTCCGCGGTGGCCGCATGGTTCGCGAGGGCAGGGCACCGACCCACGCTGTTCAACGCGTACGGACCCACCGAGGCGACCGTCAACGCGACACTGTTGCGCATGGACGAGGCGCCCCGCGTGCCGTCGATCGGACGCCCGGTGTCGAATGCCCAGGTGCACCTGCTCGACGCCCGCAGCAGCTCGTGCCTGTGGGGGGCGTCGGCGAGCTGTACATCGGCGGTAGCGGCGTGGCGCGAGGCTATTTGCATCGGCCGACACTGACCGCCGAGCGTTTCCTCGACGACCGTTCGCGAACCGAGCCGGTGCCCGTATGTACCGCACGGGCGACCTGGGTCGTTACCTGCCGGATGGGGCGATCGAATTCCTGGGTCGCAACGACAACCAGGTCAAGGTGCGCGGGTACGCATCGAACTGGGAGAGATCGAGACCCGTCTCGCAAACGATCCTTCCGTGCACGAAGCGGTCGTGGTCGCCTTGGGGGACGGACTGGCGCGACGACTCGTCGCCTATGTCGTGACCCGCGCCGGCGAGGCCGACGATGCCGCGCTCGCCGGACGCTGGCGAGCGCATCTCGCTATCGATTTGCCCGACTACATGCTGCCGTCCGCCTTCGTCCGTCTGGACGCCTTTCCGCTCACGCCGAACGGCAAGCTCGATCGCAAGGCGCTGCCCGAACCCGGTGACGAGGCCTTTGCGCTGCGGCCCTACGAGCCGCCCCGGGTGAGGTGGAAACCGTACTGGCGGCGTTGTGGCGGGACTTGCTGGGTGTCGAGCGTATCGGGCGTCACGATCACTTCTTCGAACTCGGTGGCCACTCGCTGGTCGCCATCCGCCTGCTCGGTCGCATGGCGCAGGCCTTCGATCATGCGCTGCCGCTGGCCACGTTGTCAGTCACCCTACCGTGCCGAGCTGGCCGTGGCCGTCGAGACGCTTGGTCGGGAAGACGCGCCTCCTGTCCTGCCGCCCATCGGTCCCGTCGTCCACGGGGAGACGCTGCCGCTATCCTACGCGCAGCAACGCCTTTGGTTCATGGACCAGCTGGATCGTGACAGCGCGATCTACCACGTGTCGCTGGTGGTACGCATGACGGGCGAGGTGGATGGGGCGCTGCTTCGCCGCAGCCTGGACCGCCTGCTGGCGCGGCACGAGCCCTGCGCACCGTGTTCCGTGCGATCGACGGGAGCCGCATGCCGCGCTGCTGCCGGCGGATACCGCGTTCCCGTTCGTCGAGCACGACCTGCGCGGAGCGAGCGACCCCGACGGCGCACTGGCCCGATGCACCGACGATAACGCGCGGATGCCGTACGACCTGGAACACGGGCCGCTGGTCCGCGCCTGCCTGGCGCGTGTCGCTGACCGCGACTGCACGTTGCTGCTGGGCATGCACCACATCGTTGCGGACGGCTGGTCGCTGCACCTTCTGGCGCGGGAGATCGGCACTGTACACCGCGTTGCGCAAGGGCACGACGATCCGCTGCCGCCTTTGCCGTGCAGTATCCCGACTATGCGGCTGGCAGCGTGCGGTGCTGACGCCCGAGCGCTTGCAACGCCAGGTCGACTATTGGCGGCACACCCTGGCCGGCGCGCCGGACTTGCTCAACCTGCCAACGATCGACCTCGCCCCCGCACGCCAGTCGTTCGCGGGCGCGGTGGTGCCGCTGCGGATCGATGCCACGGTGGCCGGTCGCCTCAGGCAGGTGTGCGCCCGGCATGGCGTGAGCCTGTTCATGCTGCTGACCGCGGCGTGGTCGAGCGTGCTGGCACGTCTTTCGGGACAGGACGACGTGGTGATCGGAACGCTGTCCGCCAATCGGGGCAGCGCGAGATCGAGCCGCTCATCGGCTTCTTCGTCAGCACGCTGCCATTGCGCCTGGACCTGGCCGGTGAGCCGGATACCGCCGGATGCTCGCACGGGTTCGCCGGTGCATCCTGGCGGCACAGGAAAACAGGATCTACCGTTCGAGCAGGTCGTGGAGATCGCGCGTCCGTCGCGACGGCTGGACCATTCGCCGTTGTTCCAGGTGCTCATCGCCTGCAGAGCAACGAACGCGGGCGTTTCGCGTTGCCGGGTATCGAGGTGAGCCAGGCAGACATGTCCCTTACGTCGATCCGCTACGACCTTGAGCGCATCTCTACGAGGACGACGATGCCATCGTCGGCGGACTCGGCTACGCCACCGCGTTGTTCGACCAGCCCTCGATCGAGCGGCACGTGGGCTACCTGCGTGCCGTGCTGGAGGCCATGTCAGTCGAGACGTCGCTGCCTTTGTCTCGCATAGAGGTGTCAGGTGCTGACGAACGGGCCTTGCTCGAACGCTGGAACCGCACCGAGGTATCCGTCGCGCGGGAGGAGGGCATCCACCGGCTCTTCGAACGGCAGGCCGCGCAGTCGCCGGACGCGATCGCGCTCGTCCATGGCGAGGCAAGGCTGGCCTATGGCGAGCTGAACCGTCAGGCGACCGCCGCGCGCGTCACCTGCGCGCGCTCGGGATCGTGCCGAGGGACGGACCGACCAGCGCGTCGCTCTTTGCGCCGAGCGCGGTTTCGCCATGGTGGTCGCCATGCTCGCTATCCTCAAGGCGGGTGCCTGCTACGTGCCGCTGGATCCTGTCTACCCCGCGGCGGTTGCAGCAGGTGCTCGATGAAGCGGGCGCGACGCTGCTGCTGGCCGACGTCGCCGGCGCCATGCGCTGGCGACCTCTCGCTAGCGGTTCACTCCACCGTCGACCTGGACATTCCGCCGCCCGAAGTCGGTTCGCTGGCGTCGGACGACCTCGCCCCGTTGCCCGGATCGACGGACACCAACCTTGCGTACGTGATCTACACGTCCGGGTCCACGGGGACGCCGAAGGGTGTCGCCATGCCGCACCGGCCGCTGGTCAACCTGGTGCATTGGCAACGAACGCAGAGCGAACAGGCGGGCGCCCCGGCCCGCCGCACCCTGCAGTACGCCGCGCTCGGCTTCGATGTGGCGTTCCAGGAGATCTTCGCCACGCTTTGCTTCGGGGGAGCGCTGGTTCTTGTCGACGCGGCGGTTCGTCTCCAGTTCGACGTGCTGGTGGACGTGTTGCGCGAGCAACGCGTGCAGCGCGTCTTCCTGCCGTACATCGCCTTGCAGTCGCTGGCCGAGGCGATCGACGAGGGCTCTGCTCGCGGCCAACTGCTAGCCCGACCTTCGCGAGGTGGCCGTGGCCGGCGAGCAGTGCGCCTGACCCCGCAGATCAAGCGCCTGTTCGCGCGCTTGCCGGCGTGCGCCCTGCATAACCACTACGGTCCCACGGAAACCCATGTGGTCACGGCACAGACGCTCGGCCCGGGGTCGATCGGCGATTCGCCCAGCCATGTACCTATCGGCGTCCCATCGCCAACGCCAGCGCCTATGTGCTGGACGCCCAGGGCGTGCCGGTGCCGCTGGGTGCCGTCGGCGAGCTGTACATCGGTGGCGTGGGCATCGCGCGGGGATATCTCGATCGCGACGAACTGACGGCGCAGCGGTTCGTGCGCGATCCGTTCGACACCCGTCCCGATGCGCGCATGTATCGCACGGGCGACCTGGCCCGTTATCTGTCGGATGGGCGACTGGTCTGCCTCGGCCGTAACGACCATCAGGTCAAGGTCCGCGGCTTTCGCATCGAGCTGGGCGATATCGAGGCCCACCTCGCCGATCATCCAGCGGTGCGGGAGTGTGCGGTAATCGCGCGCCGGATACGCGTGGCGAGACGCAGCTGGTCGCCTATGTCGTCGCCCCGGCCATGACGACGGCCTGGCGGCCACGCTGCATGCGCACCTCGCCGGGCTGTTGCCGGGCTACATGTGCCGGTGCGGCGTTCGTGAGGCTGCCCGCGATTCCTTTGACCGCGCACGGGAAGCTGGATCGCCACGCGTTGCCGTCCCTGACGAGCAGCGTTTGCGCGCTCGGTCTACGCGCCGCCGCAGGGCGAGATCGAGGCGACTGGCCGCGTTGTGGCAGGACCTGCTCGGCGTGGAGAAGGTTGGGCGGCTCGATCACTTCTTCGAGCTGGGCGGCCACTCGCTGATCGCGGTGCGGATGCTGAGTCGTCTGTCACAGCGTTTCGGCGTGGCGCTGCCGCTGGCCGAGCTGTTCGCGCACCCGGTACTCCGCAACTGGCAGGCGTGCTGGCCGACAGCCAGTTCCGGTCGAGCGACACAGGTCTCGAGGTCATCCCGCGCGCGTCTCGCGGGAACAGCGCGCCGCTCTCACATGCCCAGCAGCGGCTCTGGTTCCTCGCCCAGCTCGAGGGGGACAACGCCACTTACCACATCCCACTGACGGTGCGTCTCGACGGCGACCTCGACGTGGCGGCCCTGCGCAGCGCATTCCGCCGCCTGGTGGCACGCCATGAAAGCCTGCGCACCGTGTTCGTCGCCGAGCACGGGCGACCGCACACGGAGGTACTCGGTGAGGATCGTGGCCCGTACCTGCACGACTATGACCTGCGTGACCGGCCGGACATAGACGCCGCGCTGACGCGCTTCCTGGCTGAGGACAGGAACCGTCCGTTCGACCTCGCCGCCGGCCCCCTGGTTCGTGCCAGCCTGGTCAGGCTGGGCGCGACCCACTACGTGCTGCAACTTACCTTGCATCCCCTCGTGGCCGACGGCTGGTCGCTCGGCATCGTCGCCGCAGAGCTTGGCGCCTTTTATGCCGCCAGCGTGGACGGCGTGGAGGGCGTCCTGCCGCCGCTGCCGATCCAGTACGCCCGACTACGCGCTCTGGGAACGCGACCGCATGATCGGGGACCGCCTCACGGCGCAAGCCGCGTACTGGCGACAACAGCTCGCTGACGCACCCTCCATGCTGACCTTGCCCACGGACAGGCCGCGTCCGGCACGGCAGTCGTTCGCCGGTGCGTTCCTTCCACTGACACTGGACCCCACGCTGACGCGTGCACTCAAACGTGTGCCCATAAGCACGGCACCTCCCTGTTCATGGTGGTGCTGGCCGCCTGGCCACGGTGCTGTCGCGGCTTGCCGGTCAGTCGGAAGTGATGATCGGTACGCCCACGGCGGGACGCGGCCGGGAAGAACTGGAAGCGCTGATCGGCTTCTTCATCAACACGCTTGCGCTGCGCATTGACCTTGCCGCTCCGCACGATGTCGCCTCGCTGCTCGACCATGTGCGTCAGGTCGCGCTCGATGCGCAGGCGCACCAGGACCTGCCGTTCGACCAGGTGGTGGAGATCGCGCAGGTGCCCCGGCGCGTCGATCGCACGCCGCTGGTCCAGGTGCTGTTCGCCTGGCAGAGCCACGACGAAGGCCGGTTGTCCTTGCCCGGCATCGCGGTGGAGCCGCTGCCCGCGTTCGACTGGGTGAAGTTCGACATGGAACTGATCCTGCGCGAGGTGGACGGCGGTATCCACGGGGGCTTCAACTACGCCACCGCCTTGTTCGACGACGACACCATGGCGCGTCATGCCGGCTACCTGCGCACCGTCCTCGAAGCCATGACGGCCGATGACACCACGGCGATAGCGCCATCCCGTTGCTCGCCGCGCTCGAGCGGCGGCAACTGCTGGACGAGTGGAACCATACCGAGGCGCCGTATCCCACGCAGACGGGCCTGCACAGCTGGTGGAGCGCTGGGCGCGCGATACACCGGACGCGCCCGCGCTGGTCGATGCCGCGGAAACGCTCTCGTACGCACAGTGGAACGCCCGTGCCAACGGCCTCGCCCACACACTGATCGCGCGGGGTGTGCGCCGGGAGGGCACGTGGCGCTGTGTGTCGGCAAGGGTTCGGCGATGTTCGTCGCGATCCTCGCCGTACTGAAGACCGGCGCCGCGTACGTGCCGCTCGACCCGGCGTACGCCTCGGCACGCCTGGACCATATCCTGGACGATGCCGGGCCCGGGCTGCTGCTTTACGACGACGCCGGACGCGGGGCACTGGGTGCGAAGGCGCTCGCGACGTGCGACGCGCTCGATCTGGCGGACTGGCTCGGCCGGACGGCGAGGAAACCGGCAATCCCGACGTACGCGGCTTCGATGCCCGCATGCTTGCGTACATCATCTACACGTCCGGTTCCACCGGCATGCCGAAGGGCGTCATGGTGGAGCACCACGCGGTGGTCAATCTGGCTTGTCGCTGAGCGAGCGGCTGGGCGTGGACGCAAACAGCCGGATCAGCCAGTTCGCCTCGCCCGGTTTCGATGCGAGCGTCTTCGAGAGCGTGATGGCCCTCGCCACGGGCACACGCTGTATTTCCCCACGCAGGCGGAGCGGCTGAATCCGGCCGCTTTCCTCGCCTTCATCGGGCGCCACGGAATCACCCACGCGTCGCTGCCGCCGGCCTTCCTGCAAGGCCAACTTGAAGCGCCTCGCTGGGCGCATCGACCCACGCTCGTCTTCGTGGGCGACGCATCCGCGCCGGGCTGGTGGCTACCTGGCAACGGCACGCCGTATCGCCAATGCGTACGGCCCAACCGAAATCACGGTATGCGCCACGGTGTGGCTGGCCCGGACGAGCCTGGCGAACCGGCCAGCGTGCCCTCGGCCGGCCGCTCGCCAACACCGCCTGTATGTGCTCGACGAGCAGGTTTGCCGGTGCCGCGCGGCAGCGTCGGTGAGTTGCATATCGGCGGGGTAGGGGTCGCACGCGGCTACCTCGACCGGCCCGGACTGACGGCCGAACGGTTCGTTCCCGATCCGTTCGATACGCAGCCCGGTGCACGCATGTATCGCACGGGCGACCTTGTCCGCTACCTGCCGGACGGCCATCTCGTCTTCGTGGGACGCAACGACCACCAGGTCAAGCTGCGTGGCTTCCGCATCGAACTGGGCGAGATCGAGAGCCAGCTGGCGATGCATCCCATGGTGCGGGAGTGCGTCGTGATGGCCCGCGAGGATCGCCCCGGCGAGCAGCGCCTGGTGGCCTACGTGGTGGCGGATGCCGATGGGGACGCGGAGGTCGCCGTCCTGCGCGATCACCTGGCCGCGCGGCTGCCGGACTATATGCTCCCGGCGGCGTTCGTCGCGATGGCATCGCTGCCGCTCACCGCGCATGGCAAGCTGGATCGAAAGGCGTTACCCGCGCCGGACGATGGTGCGTACGCCCGGCGTGCCTGGGAGCCGCCGCACGCCGGGACCGAGACCGCGCTGGCGAGGCTGTGGCGCGAGGTGCTGGGCGTCGAGCGTGTGGGTCGTCACGATCATTTCTTCGAGCTCGGCGGCCACTCGATGCTGGTGGTGCAGTTGTCATGCGCATCAAAGAGGTCATGGACATGTCGGTAGCGGTGCGGGACGTGTTCCGCTGTCCGGTGTTGACGGACATGGCGCAATTGATGTGCCCGGCCGGTACGCCCCTGCCTTCGCCCGTACTCGACCTGGGCGGCGAGATCGTGCTTGACCAGAGCATCCGTCCCGATGCGCGACCACGCGACCACGCGCCACCGGCACATATCCTGCTCACCGGCGCGTCGGGTTTTCTCGGGGCATTCCTGCTTGCGTCGTTGCTGCGGCAGACGCAGGCCACAGTACATTGCCTGGTCCGTTGCATCGATCCCGCGGACGGATGGTCGCGGCTGGCAGCCACCGTCCGTCGGTTCGGTATCGCGGGGCTCGATCCCGCCCGCGTGGTGATCGTGCCGGGTGACCTTGCGCAGCCGAATCTCGGGCTGACAGACGCGTGTTTCGATCGATTGGCCGGCATGATCGATACGATCCACCACAACGGGGCATGGGTGGATTCGCTGCACACGTATGCCAGCCTGAAGGCGGCCAATGTGACGGGCACCCAGGAGATCCTGCGCCTGGCGGCCCGGGGCACGCCCAAGCACATCCACTATGTCTCCACGCTCAGCACGATACCGCCGGTCGAGAGCGCTGGACCGGAGATCGTGGACGAGACGCAGCTGGCCGAGCACTGGCGTGGCCTTCCCTCGGGTTACGCGCAGAGCAAGTGGGTGGCCGAGAGGCTGTTGCGCGTCGGTGGCGAGCGCGGCATCCCGTACACGGTCTATCGTCCCACGCATATCGCGGGCGCGCGTGGGAACGGCGCCAGCAATCCTACCGATACCTGGAGCCTGTTCATCGATGCGTGCCTCGTTCTCGAGTGCGTGCCAGATATCGATACGCCTATCAATTCATTGCCGGTGGACGACATGGCCGACGCGATCGTGACCTTGTCGCTGCGAGGGGATGTGGACGGCCGTAGCCTCAACCTCGCCAATTCTCGGTTGTTCATGCTCGGCGAACTGACCGGACAGATCGCCGCCATCGACGAGCTGGATGTGCAGCGCGTGGATTACCGGCAGTGGCGCCAGCGGCTCGGCGAGCACCCGGCTACACGTCGTCTTGCCACCGTGATGCCGATCGAACTGTCGGCGCCGCCGGGCGGAACGCAGCACCGTGCACCGATCGAACTGGGCAATGCGATGGTGGAGTTCGCTGGCGAGGGCGTGCGTGCCACGGCGATAACGCCCGAGCTACTGGCAGGTATGTGCGATGGCGATATGGGCAGATGGTGCAACCCGCTTGATCGACGCCGGGCGGGCAGGGAAGCCCGTTGCCGACTTTGATGCTGACGGCACGAAATCAGCCGCGTACCGTGGAGAATGCCAGCCAGAGGCCCAAGGCGATCATGACGACTCCGGATACGCCGGCAAGTAAGTGTTCCCGGGAGGCGCGTGCTTCCCCTGCGGCGAGGAAGCGGCTGGCCGCCATGACTGCGACCAGGTCCGCACAGGTATTCATGGCGATGCAAAGGCAGCCGAGTACCACGAACTGAAGCGCGAACGGATGCGCCGGCGAGACGAACGGCGGGATGAGGCGACGAAGAACATGGCCGTCTTGATGTTCAACGCTTCGACCACGGCTCCGTCGCGGAACGCCTTGCCGGAACCTTCGCGTGCAAGCTCCGGCTCTATATCCGGGCTTGTCCGCGTCATCAGGATGCGCACGCCGAGGTAGAGGAGGTAAGCGGCGCCCAGGTACTTGATCAGGGCGTAGAGCCCCGGCGACGTGGCAACGACCACGGAGAGCCCGAGCGCGGACATCACCACATGCACCATGCCGCCAGTGGCGGTGCCGAACGACGATGCCACGCCTTCGCCACGGCCTCCGGCAACGGTGCGTGCCACGACGTAAGCAAGCCCGGGCCCCGGCACGACGGCCAGGGCGAGCGCAGCCAGGAGAAAAGCGAGCGAGGGGATCATTGGCGTGCCTCACGGTCTAATATAATGACCAGGATAGTTCAAGGTACTAACCAATGACTGATAAAGTCAATATATCGACCGTGGAGGAGAGTGCGGCCGACATCGGCAGGGCACTTTCCTCACGTCTGAAGGGCTTGCGGAGCGAAGCGGGCTTTACCCTCGATGCGCTCTCGAAGCGCGCCGGTGTCAGCAAGGGCATGCTGGTGGAGATCGAGAAAGGTACGGCCAATCCGAGTATCGGCACGCTCTGCAAGATTGCGGCTGCCTTCGGTATCTCGGTGGCCGACATCGTAAGCGTCGCGCCGGCATCGCCGGTTCGGGTCGTGTCCGAAAGCGACATCCCCATTCTGTGGAACGGCCCTGGCGGCGGTTCCGCCCGCTTGCTGGCCGGCACGTCAGGCCCCGACATGATCGAACTGTGGCGCTGGATCATGAAGCCCGGTGAGGTCTATGAGTCGCAGGCGCATCCGTCAGGAACGATGGAATTGTTCCATGTCGAAAAGGGCGAGCTTTCGCTGACGATCGGCGCTGCGGCGTTCGTCGTGCCGAAGGGGCATTCCGCCATCGCAAGGACAGATGTCGCGCATCACTATGCGAATGCGGGGAGGGGTGAGCTTGTGTTTACGATGTCCGTGGCGGAGTTGCATCGGGGGCGATAGCTTCGACTGAAGATGCATGACGAATTAATGGGCGCTTTTGAACTTGGTTGTCACGCAAGCCGAGGCCCGCACGGGCGATATACACTTTCCAAGTGAACCCAAGCCATCGAATCAACGGACACAGCAGGGCGAGGAGCCAACAATGATGGAAGAGCGTGCGAGTCTGTTCCCAGATACGAAGAACGTATTTCGTTTGGTTTTTTCGGTCATTGCCCTGGCTGGTCTATCCACTCTGTCGCCTAAGGTTGAAGCGGCAAGTGTGCCGTCTCACTTCAAGTCGTATTCGATGACGGACATCGGTGGTGGACTCCGTTGTATTGCCGGCGATACGACCAATGAAGGGGCCGACGGTCGGGCATACGTCTATCTCGTCGATCTGACAAGCCACAAGATGCGGTGGATAACGAAGATCCCCCTGCCTCCGAATCGTTATCAGAATCGTGCAACTCACTGCCTGGCTGACGGCAATAAAGTCTACGCCGTTGTTCAGTCGGATACATCGCCGTCGCAGTCGTTGTCGCAAACCTTTGTCGATGTTGCAACTCTGGATAAGTCGACCGGCCAATTGGTATCCACAGCAAAGGTGATCGCGCCGGAAGCGGGGCGTGCGCCGTCCACCTGGGTCGACGACGGTGCCAATAACTTTCGAATGGAGAACGGGAAGATCGTCGTGACTGGCCAGTTCTTCAACCTCGACAATCCGGATGTCCGAAAGCCTTTCATAGCGAGTCCTACTCCTTAAACGACAAGGAAGTTAACCGTGGCCACTCCTCAGCAGCAATTCATTGCAGATATCTACCCTGGAGCAAAGAAAGCCTCCGAAGAATCAGGGTCATCCTTGGAGCTGATCCTGGCGCAGACGGCGCTCGAGACTGGCTGGGGTCATAAAGTCCTTCCTGGGACGAACAATCTCTACAACATCAAGGCCGACGCGAGCTGGCACGGCAAGACCGCGGAATTCACGGTTCCCGAGCAAGACTCGGCGGGAAAGGTGTACATGTCGAAGGAAAAATTTCGCGTTTACGAGTCGTACGAAGATTCGATCGCCGACCGTACGAAGTTTCTGGCAGAAAATCCCCGATACGTAAAAGCTGGGCTATTCGACGTCGAACGAAGGGCAACGTGGAGAAGGAGGCTGCCGCGCTTCAAAAGGCTGGTTATGCCACGGATAAGAACTATGCCTCAGCGTTGATCAGCACCGCGCATGGTCCCACGCTAAGAGCGGGGATCGCGCTGGCGGAAGGCCGGGCTCCTGACGCTCGAGCAAAGGTTAGTGAAGATGTTTTACGTAGGGGCGACCAAGGCGACGCCGTACGTGAGCTCCAAACGTCTCTAGCGGATCTCGGCTACAAAGACGCGCAAGGCAATGTGCTTAAGCCTGACGCGCATTTCGGCCCCGCTACTGATTTTGCGTTGAAGGCATTTCAGGTTGAACATGGCCTGCATGACGATGGTATCGCTGGCAAGGCGACACTGGCGGCGATTGCAGATTCGACGAAGTCACAGAGCGGCACGCACGATAAGGTGCCCAGCATGATGGATGTCGATCACCCGGCCAAGGGCATGTACGACCAGGCATTCCGCTGTGTCGCTCAGATAGACAAGGATCATCAGCGTGAAACGGGTCCGCATAGCCAGATGCTCTCCGGCAGTCTCGTTTCAGCCGCCGCAGCGGCCGGCTTCAGCCGTATCGACCACGTCGTGCTATCGGATGACGCAAGCCGGGCTTACGCAGTGCAGGAGACATGAAATCGCCGTTCAAGCAGCACGTCGATGTCGACGTCGTGCAGGCGGTCCAGACCCCCTGGCGCAATCCAGCGCCGAAGCAGCAACTCATATTCAAGCCAACGAACAGGCTCGCATGCAGCAGAACCAGCAGCGGGCTGTCTCGCAACCCGCCCAGGATCCGCAGCAGCCCCCTCCGACCATGCAGAGGTAGCAGCTCAGGTCGGCGTCGTCACATCATCCCATTCCGCCTGCTCAAAACGCACAAGCCAGTTCAGCGCGTGATGACGTTCCTGGATCACGCCAGGGATGACGTTGGGAGGAAAGTCACGGCGACCTAGCTCAGCCTCGCGTATCACCCAGTGCGTACGGAAGGTCATGTCGAGCGCGTCGAGGATATCGTCGGTGAGACGCAGGCCACGCGTAGTCGGCATGCCATGCTCCGCATCGTCGAGCAGACTGGCCGTGAGGCCGGCGACATCGCAGATCGTATCCGGTTCAGGGTGGTCCGGCCAAAGTCCTGCCGCCCAGGCCAGGGTCGCCATGCTCTCGTAGCGCGCCCAGCCCATCTGGGTGACGAGATGCTCATCCGGGCTCTCGGCCTGGAGGAATGCTTGTTCGTCCGGCGATAGATACGGGAAAGCTCCTGGAAGGCGCTCGCGCATCTGTTCGACATCGAGCCGTTCACCGTCGCGGATGCCTTCTGCGTAGGCGCTTACGATAAGCAAGGCCATCACGCGTCCGATGACCTCCTCGGGTGTACGCCATTGAGCTTCATCCTCACCGACTACCGGTGGCAGGCTGGTCGCGGTGTGGATGCCTTTCTCCGAGAGTTCGGTCTCGATGACGGCTTTCCGCGCCACGGCGTCGGCGGGATACGGGACGTCCGCAGCAGGATCGCCGTTGCCCTCGCTGTCGATCAGCACGCGGCCCGACGGGTCGCGGACGCTTCCGTCGTCGTGGAAGACCACCGCGTTGGCTTGTTCGGCCCATCGCGAGAACGCGGGGAGGGCGGACGCCGCGACGCTCAGGCTGACGTGATGCTGCACCCTCTGCAGATGCCGCATCAGGTGATAGCGCACGCGCGTCATCTCCCCATCGCCGCGGCTGAGCACGTAGCCGATAAATCCCTCGAGGTGCTCGTGCAGGTCGGGATCGTCCAGGCCGCGCGCACCGAGCACGGTGTGGGGAAAATCTGGAGCGGGGAGTGGGCTGACGGTGGCATAGACGTTCAAGCGGAGGTCGCTTGCGTCCCGGTCGTCGCCCGTGGGGGAGGAGAGCAGCGATTTCAGGCGTGTGAACATGGAGGAGGCTTCCTTCGCAGGTTCCGACGATTCTATCGCGAGGCTTTCCTGAACCCCGGAAACAACAAAGCCCCGCATCGCTGCGAGGCTTCGTCTATAATTGGTGCCCAAGAGAGGACTCGAACCTCCACGGTTTTACCCGCTAGTACCTGAAACTAGTGCGTCTACCAATTCCGCCACCTGGGCAGGTGTCCCGAAGCATCGCTGCCCCGTGAGCCGCGTAGATTAGGTAGGTCGAGTATGCTTGTCAACTATTTTGCTTCCCGGATGTGAAACTATTTTGCATCCTCCTTCAAAGGTCCTTACGTGACAAAGAAAACTAAAGGTTCGGGTACCGAACGCGGCCCCCGTAAACCCAAGGCCAACCGTGCTGGCAAGGCGCCGGAAGGCCACACCCCGGCGCATGCCGTGGTCGATCCCCACGCCGAGCGCGAAGCCCAGCGCTACGAGAAGCCGATCCCCAGTCGCGAGGCCATCCTGGCCCTGCTGGAGGAACGCGGCGAACTGCTGGCCGAATACGACATCGCCCGGGCGCTGCGCCTGTTCGACGAATACGAGATCGTCGCCCTCAACAAGCGCCTGGGCGCCATGGTCCGCGACGGCCAGCTGCTGCGTAACCGCCGTGGCGACTACGCGCCGGCCCAGAAGCTCAGCCTCATCCCCGGCCGCGTCATCGCCAATGCCGAAGGCTACGGCTTCCTCCGCCCGGACGAGGGCGGCGACGACCTCTACCTTTCGCCACAGCAGATGCGCAGCGTGCTCCATGGCGATCGCGTGCTCGCCAGCGTGGTCGGCATCGACCGCCGCGGCCGTCGCCAGGGCGCCATCGTGGAAGTGCTGGAGCGCCGCTCGCCGCGGATGGTCGGGCGCGTGGTGATCGAGAACGGCGTGACGCTGGTCGAGCCGGACGATCGCCGCCTGCACCAGAACATCATGATTCCCGCCGGCCGCGACGCCGGTGCCCGCTCGGGCGAGATCGTCGTGGTGGAGATCACCGATCCACCGACCCAGCAGCGCGGCCCCATGGGCACCGTGCGTGCCGTGCTCGGCGAGCGCCTGCAGCCGTCGCTGGTGGTCGAGATGGCCATCGCCAGCCACGACTTGCCGCACGAGTTTCCCCCCTCAGGTCATCCGCCAGGCCGAGGAAATCGAGCCCAAGGTCACCTCCGAAGAACGCAAGGGCCGCACGGACATCCGCAAGCTGCCGCTGGTCACCATCGATGGCGAGGACGCACGCGACTTCGACGACGCGGTGTATGCCGAGGCCCTGAAGGATGGCGGTTTCCGCCTGATCGTGGCCATCGCGGACGTCTCGCACTACGTGCCGGTGGGTACCCCGCTGGATGTCGAAGGCTACAACCGCAGCACGTCCACCTATTTCCCCGGTTTCGTCGTGCCGATGCTGCCGGAGACCTTGTCCAACGGCATCTGCTCGCTGATGCCGAAGGTCGAGCGCCTGTGCATGGTCTGCGACATGGAGATCGACGCGGAAGGCGAGGTCACCCGTTCCAAGTTCTACGACGCCGTGATGTTCTCGCACGCGCGCCTCACCTATAACAAGGTCTGGCAGGCCGTGGGCGAGCGCAATGCGGACGTGCGCGACGAAATCGCCGACGTGCTGCCGCAGGTGGAAACCCTGCACAAGCTGTACAAGGTGATGGCCAAGGCACGCAAACGCCGCGGTGCCATCGATTTCGAGACCCCGGAAGTCAAGTTCCGCCTGGGGCCCGCGGGCGACGTGCAGTCGATGGGCGCCTCGGACCGCAACGACGCGCACAAGATGATCGAGGAATGCATGATCGCCGCCAACGTGCAGGCGGCGCGGTTCCTCACCAAGCGCAAGGTGCCCGCCCTCTATCGCGTGCATGCGCCGCCGCCGGCCGAGAAATACGACGACCTCCTGCAGTTCCTCAAGGAGTTCAAGCTGAAGATGCCGCCGGCGGACGAAGTCACGCCCGCGGATTTCTCGGCCCTGCTGAAGAAGGTGCAGGATCGCCCGGAAGCCGAACTGATCCAGTCGGTGCTGCTGCGCGCGCAGAGCATGGCCATCTACCATCCGGAAAACCAGGGCCACTTCGGCCTGGCGCTGGATGCGTACGCGCACTTCACCTCGCCGATCCGCCGTTACCCCGATCTGCTGGTGCATCGTGCGATCCGTTACGCGATCACACGGGGCAAGCCGTCCGAGTACATCTACAGCGACACGCAGATGGCGGCCATGGCGATCCACTGCTCGCAGCGCGAGCGGCGTGCCGAGGAAGCCGAGCGCGACGTGGACGAGCGCTTCAAGTGCGCCTGGATGGAAAAGCACGTGGGCGAGGAATTCGCCGGCACCATCACTGGCGTCACCTCGTTCGGGCTGTTCGTCGAACTGGCAGCCTCGCGCGTGTCGGGCCTGGTGCATGTCTCGCAGCTGCCCAACGATTACTACAAGTTCGATCCGGTCCGTCACCTCCTGCAGGGGGAGCGCACCGGTGCGGCGTATCGCCTGGGCGATTACGTGAGCGTGCAGGTGCTGCGCGCCAGCCTGGAAGACCGCAAGATCGACTTCCGCCTGATCGCCCGGCTGGCCGCGCTGCCCAAGCCGGCGCCGAAGGTGGCCGCCCCGGTCGCCGCCCCACGCTCCGGCATGATGGAAGCGGGCAGGGCGATGGGGCGTGCGGCGAAGAAGGCCGTCGGCCGCATCTTCGGCAAGAAGACCCCGGCACCGGTGGCCGTCGAGGAGCCGGTCGCGCCGAAGGCCCGCCCGGAGCGTTCGGCCCCCGCGGACACCACGGCCGATCGCTCGGAGCGTTCGTCACAGCGGGGCTCCCGCCAGCGCGGCCCGCGTCAGGCAGGCGGTGGTGAATCGCGGCAGGACGACAACCGCTCGGGCAACCGTCGTGGGCCGCGTCGCGACGACACGCGCGACACATCGCCATCGCCATCCTCGGAAGCTCCGGCACGGGGCAGGGCGACATCGAAGCGCGGCGGCGCGCCGGCGGGCGCGGGTTCGTCAGGCGAGGGTCGTTCGTCGGCTCCGGCCGTGAAGAAGACCGCCAGGAAGCCGTCCGCGGCACCGTCGGATGCATCGATGACGGATGCACCGTCGTCGGAGCAGGCCCCGGCGAAGAAGTCCACGACGCGTCGTGGTCCGCGTAAACCCAGGAGCAAGCCGCAAGCATGAGCGAGTCGTGGATCGTAGGTATCAATCCGGTTGAGGGCGCACTCGCCAACGACCCGGATCGTATCCGTGAAGTACTGATCGAGCAGGGTTCGAAGAACGCCCGTGTCACGGAGATCGCGGCACAGGCGCGCAAGCTCGGCCTGATCGTCAAGCCGGTGGCCAAGGAACAGCTGGAAAAGCTCGGTGGCGAAGCACGCCACCAGGGCGTCATCGCACGCTACGAAACACCGCCGTTGCGCGACGAGAGCGCCCTTCGGCGTTGCTCGATGCGGCCGGGGCGGATGCGCTGGTGCTCGTGCTGGATGGCGTGACGGACCCGCACAACCTGGGCGCATGCTTGCGTAGCGCGGCGGCGGCCAAGGTGACGGCGGTGGTGGTACCGAAGGATCGCGCGGTCGGCATCACGCCCACCGTGCGTCGCGCGTCCGCGGGTGGCGCCGACCTGGTGCCGCTGATCGCGGTGACCAATCTCGCCCGCGCCCTGCGCCTGCTGAAGGACGCGGGCGTCTGGATCACCGGGCTGGACGGCGACACGGATCAGTCCATCTACGGGATCGACCTGAAGGGGCCGGTGGCGCTGGTGATGGGTAGCGAGGGTGACGGCATGCGCCGGCTTACCCGCGATACCTGCGATTTCGTGGCGAAGATACCGATGCCTGGCGGAATGGAGAGCCTCAACGTCTCCGTCGCCACGGGCGTCGTCCTGTTCGAAGCGTTGCGTCAGCGAGGTGCGAAGACATGAATGCGATGTTCTGGCACGACTGGGCGGGTCTGGTCGGCGTGGCCCTGGTGCTGATCGCCTTCCTCCTGCTCCAGGCACACAAGCTGTCTGGCCAGGGTTACGCCTATCAGGTGATGAACCTGCTGGGTGCGTTCGGTATCCTGCTGTCGCTGGTGTTCGGCATGTTCAACCTGTCGGCGTTCGTGCAGGAGCTGGCCTGGTTCCTGATCAGCGTCTACGGCATCGTCCGTGGGGTGAAGGTGCGCAGGGCCGCGACCGACCCCACGACCGGTTCCACCGGTCCGACCGTCGGCCCCTCCGTCTGAGGAGCGGGTCAGCGCGGGGTTACACACGCCCCGTATAATGGCAACGGGTCGGCGCAATGCCGGCCCGCTTCCGGGGACGACCCCGGAACGCGCACCATCTCCGCGGGGACGACCCCGCTCTTGCGGAGCACACTCCCATGTACTGGTTGATACTTGTGGTGGCCGGCTTTTTCGAAATCGCCTGGGCCATCGGCCTGAAATACTCCGAGGCTTTACCCGTCTGGTGCCCAGCGTCCTTACCGTGGGCGCGATGCTGGTGAGCATCGTGTTGCTGGCCTTTGCTACCAAACATTTGCCCTTGGGTACGGCGTATGCGGTGTGGACAGGCATCGGCGCCGTCGGCGCGGTGATTTTCGGTATCGTGTTGTGTTCGGTGAGTCGGCGCAGCCGTTGCGGCTGGCGTGTGCCGGGCTGATCGTGCTGGGGATTCTGGGGTTGAAGCTGACGTCAGCTTCAGCGTAGCCGCGGATCGCGCACGTCGTGCGCTCCTACCGTTGGCGTTACCGCGGATCGCGCACGTCGTGCGCTCCTACATCCACGTTTGACGTGATCGTCTATCGCGCACATCGTGCGCTCCTACCTTCGGCGTAGGAGCGCACGATGTGCGCGATGTGCGATCACGCGCGAAATAGCCGCCGCGCGCGCCCGATCGATGTTACATATCCGGACTGGCGGTGGTATCGCGCTTGATACGTGGCGCAACCAGCGGTTCGCCGTGGACGACGAACCAGACGTTCTCGGCAATGTTCGTTGCGTGATCGCCGATGCGCTCGATGTTCTTCGCCATGAACAGCAGATGGGTACAAGGCGTGATATTGCGCGGATCTTCCATCATGTACGTCAGCAGCGCGCGGAACACCACGGTGTACGCCTCGTCGAGGTCGGCATCCGACTTCCACACTTCATAGGCGGCTTCGGCGTCCTGCGCGTCGTACGCCTTGAGCACGTTGCGCAGCTGCTCGGCGGCCAGTTCGGCGAGGTTCTTCAGGCCACCGGCGGCGCTGATCGGCGCTACGCGGCTGAGCGGGATGGAGCGCTTGGCCACGTTGGCGGCGTAGTCGCCGATGCGTTCGATGTCGGCAGCGATGCGCAGCGCCGCGAACACGTTGCGCAGGTCGCCGGCGATGGGCGCGCGCAGGGCCAGCAGGCGGACCACGTCCTGGCTGACTTCCTGCTCCAGGGCATCCAGCGCGTCGTCGTTGTCGACCACCCGCTGTGCCGCGCGCTCGTCGCGACGCTCCACCACGTCGATGGCGGCTTCCAGCTGCGCCACGGCCAGTTCGCCCATGCGGACGATCTCGCCGGTGAGGCGCTTCAGTTCGCCGTCGTAGCTCTTGATGATGTGTTCGTGCGGGTTGTTCATCGCGGGTGCCTCGAAGTGGGGAGCGCTCAGCCGAACCGGCCGGTGATGTAGTCTTCGGTCTGTTTCTTGTCCGGCTTGGTGAAGATCTTCTCGGTCCGGTCGAACTCGATCAGCTCGCCCATGTACATGAACGCGGTCATGTCCGAGCAGCGCGCCGCCTGCTGCATGTTGTGCGTCACGATCACGATGGTGAACTGGCTTTTCAGCTCTTCCACCAGTTGCTCGATGCGGCTGGTGGCGATCGGGTCCAACGCGGAGGTGGGTTCGTCCAGCAGCAGCACTTCCGGCTTCAGCGCGATGCCGCGAGCGATGCACAGGCGCTGCTGCTGGCCGCCGGAGAGGCCGGGCCCGCTCTGCTTGAGCTTGTCCTTCACCTCGTCCCATAGCGCGGCGCCGCGCAGGGCCTGCTCGACGCGGCCCTCCATATCGGTGCGGTTGAGTTTCTCGTGGTGGCGGATGCCGTAGGCCACGTTCTCGAAGATGGTCATCGGGAACGGCGTCGGCTTCTGGAACACCATGCCGACCTTGCTGCGCAGGCGGTTGAGCGAGTACTTCGGGTCGAGGATGTTCTCGCCGTCCAGCACGATCTCACCGCTGGCGCGCAGGCTGGGGTAGATCGCGTAGATGCGGTTGAAGATGCGCAGCAGGGTGGATTTGCCGCAACCGGATGGTCCAATGATGGCCGTGACCTTCTTCTCCGGCACGTCCATCGCGATGTTCTTCAGCGCGTGGAACTCACCGTAGTGGAAGTTGAGGTCGCGCACGGTCATCTTCGGCGCCGCCTGGCCGAGGTCGACGGCGGCGGCGTGCGGCGAGGTGCCGAATCCGGGCTGGGACGCGACTTCGTTGAGATTAGTCATGGGACACCTTGGAACGCGAGAAGACGAAGCGGGCGGTAAGGCTGAGCGCCAGCACGAACATGGTGAGCACGAAGGCGCCGGCCCAGGCCAGGGTGTTGATGTCCGGGCTGGGGTCCTTGGTGTATTCGTAGATGACCTGCGGCAGGCTGGGCATCTTGTCGATCGGGTTGAAGGTCATGAAGTTGTTGCCGAACGCCGTGAACAGCAGGGGCGCCGTCTCGCCGCTGATGCGGGCCAGGGCCAGCAGCACGCCGGTGACGATGCCCGAGCGCGCGCTGCGCACCAGGATCTGCAGGGTCAGCTTCCACTGCGGCACGCCCAGCGACAACGCCGCCTCGCGCAGCGTTCCCGGTACCAGTCGTAGCATCTCGTCGGTGGTGCGGACGATATGACGGGCAGGGCGATGAGGGCCAGGGCGATGCCACCGGCGATGCCGGAGAAGGTCACATCGCCGCCGGTCAGCCACTTGGACGGCAGCACGATCACCGTGTAGACGAACAGGCCCAGCACGATCGACGGCGCCGAGAGCAGGATGTCGTTGAGGAAGCGGATGGTCGGCCCCAGCCGCGAGCGGCGCGAGTATTCCGCCAGCCAGGTGCCGGCGGCGACGCCGATGGGTGGCGATCAGGATGCCGATCACGTTGAGGATCAGGCTGCCGACCATGGCGTTGGCCAGGCCGCCTTCCTCGCGATACGCGGTGATCTTGGTGAATAGCTGGGGCTGAGGCCGGCGATGCCCTGGCTGAGGGTTTCCCAGAGGATCCACGCCAGGAACAGCAGGCCGATGCCGGTGGCGAGCACGCTGAAGACCATCGCGAGGATGTTCTTGATGCGGCGCCGGGTATACAGCGAGGCGGACATCAGGTGCCCTCCTTGGTCGCCAGGCGGCGGAGCATGAGCCGCGCGATCAGCAGCACGATGAAGGTCACCACGAACAGCAGGAAGGCCAGGGCCATGAGCGCCGATTTCTGCAGGCCTTCCGCTTCGCCGAACTGGTTGGCGATGGTGGAGGCGATGGAACTGCCGGTCTCGAGGATGGACGGGGTGAACTGGAAGGTGTTGCCCAGCACGAAGGCCACCGCCATGGTCTCGCCCAGCGCGCGGCCCAGGCCGAGGAAGATGCCGCCGATCACTGCCGTGCGGGTGTACGGCACCACGATGTCCCACCCACTTCCCACGTGCTGGAACCCAGGGCATACGCCGATTCCTTCAGCCGGGTGGGTACGGTCTGGAACACCTCGCGCATCACCGAGGAGATGAACGGGATGATCATGACCGCCAGCACCAGGCCCGCGGTAAGCACGCCGGCGCCGAAGAACGGGTATTCGCTGGAGAAGAACTTCGCGATCCATGGCACGTGCTGCACCAGCCACGATACCTGGCCGTCGGGCGGCTCCGTGCTGAGGTTGTTCATCAGCCACGGCTTGATATGCGCGGCGACGAAGGGCGCGAAGATGAAAAGACCCCACATGCCGTAGATGATCGACGGAATGCCGGCCAGCAGTTCGATGGCGGAACTGACCGGACTGCGCAGCCAGCCGGGCGCGATCTCGGTGAGGAAGAGGGCGATACCGAAGCTGACCGGCACGGCGAAGATCAGGGCGATGAGCGCGGTCACCACGGTGCCCATGACGGGGACCAGGGCGCCATAGCGGTTGTTGGTCGGATCCCACTCGGCGCTGGTGAGGAAGCCCCAGCCGAACGTGGCGAAGGCGTCGCGGCCCAGCCACAGCGTGGAGGCGGCGGCGCCGACGAGGCAGACCAGCACCAGCAGGGCGCAGGCTTTCAGTGCCCAGCCGAACAGTCGGTCGTTACGCGTGTCCCGCGCGTTGCGGGACGCTTCCGCCTGGCGTTCCCGATCGGCTACGGCGTTGCTGACGGTGGCGTGCATGGTCGGTGCGGATTCCCGAAAGGCCTTTCAAACATGTGGGCCGCCGCTCCTGTCGGAACGGCGACCCGCCTGGACGATACTGTGGGCCGAAGATGTGTCAGCCGACCCATCGGTGTCGAATCAGTTCTTGAACTCCGACGCCCAGTAGGCTTCGATCTGCTGGACCAGCGGCGCCGGCAGGGCGACGTAGTCGAGCGAAGCCGCCTGCGCCTGGCCCTTCTCGAGCGACCACTTGAAGAAGTCGAAGGCGACCTTGCTGTGCGAGGCGTTCTTGGACTTCTTGTACATGATCGCCCACGTGGTGGCGGTGATCGGCCAGGCCTGCGCACCCGGTGCGTTGGTCATGATCAGGTTGAAGTCCTTGGCGGACTTCCAGTCGGCCGTGGCAGCGGCGGCACCGAAGGCCTCGGCGTTCGGCTGCACCCACGTACCGGCGGCGTTCTGCATCTGGGTATATGAGAGCTTGTTCTTGGTGGCGTAGGCGTATTCGACGTAGCCGATCGAGCCCGGGATCTGGCGCACGTACTGCGACACGCCTTCGTTACCCTTGCCGCCGACGCCGGCCGGCCATTCCACGGCGGTGCCGAACTTCACCTTCGACGCCCACTCCGGGCTGACCTTGGACAGGTAGTTGGTGAAGTTGAACGAGGTGCCGGAGCCGTCCGAGCGGTGCACGACGGTGATCTTGACGTCGGGGATCTTCACGCCCGGGTTCAGCGCAGCGATGGCCGGATCGCTCCACTTGGCGACCTTGCCGAGGTAGATATCGGCCAGCACCTTGCCGTCGAGCTTCAGCTGGCCCGGGGCCACGCCCTGCAGGTTGACGATCGGCACGATGCCGCCGACCACGACCGGAACTGGCCCAGGCCGAACTTGGCGAGGTCTTCGGCGCTCATCGGCGCATCGGATGCGCCGAAGTCGATGGTGCCTTCCTTGATCTGGGCGATGCCGGCACCGGAGCCGACCGACTGGTAGTTCAGCTTGTTGCCGGTGGCTTCGGCATACGTAGCCGACCACTTCGACAGCACGGGGTAAACAAAGCTCGAGCCTGCACCCGTGATGTCGGTGGCCTGGGCGGACATACCGAACAGGGAGGCGGCGACGAGCGCGGCGATGCGGAGTTTACGTGTGAACACGGGGTGGTCCTCGGATGGATGAGTGTCAGGCATGTGCGCCTGGGGCCGTATTGCAGCCCTGCCGTGTTGCAATGAGACGTACTGAATGTTGCAGCCTCATGACACTCGCCTTTTTGGTGTCATATTCAGGAACTTACGAACGCCTCAGATCGCGATCACGGCCGCCTGGTCGCGTTCGGCAAGCTCCAGGTGACGCCAGCGGTTGACGATCCGGCAGAAAAGCTCGGCCGTCCGCTCCGCGTCGTAGATCGCCGAATGGGCTTCGCGGGTATCGAAGGACAGCCCCGCCGCCAGCACGGCCTTGCTCAGCACCGTCTGTCCGTAGGCCAGGCCGCCCAGCGTAGCGGTGTCGAAACAGCTGAAGGGATGGAAGGGGTTGCGCTTGTGCCCGGTGCGGCGCACGGCGGCGTTGAGGAAGGCAGGTCGAAAGCGGCGTTATGGCCGACCAGTACGGCGCGCTGGCAATCGGCGGCCTTGACGGCGTCGCGAACGGCCTGGAACACATGGTCCAGGGCCTGGCGCTCGGGCAGGGCACCGCGGAAGGGGTGGTCCGGGTCGATGCCGGTGATTTCCAGGGAGCGCGGGTCGATGTTGGCGCCCGGGAAGGGCTCCACGTTGGCCGCCACGGCGGGCTGCGGCACCAGGAGGCCCGAGGGCTCCATCGTTACCACGACCACGGCGATCTCGAGTAGCGCATCGCGCTCCGCATCGAATCCCCCGGTTTCCACATCCACGATCACCGGCAGAAATCCCCGGAACCGCGCTGCCATGCTCGAAGCGGTGCTGTTGCTCGTCGTATCCATCCTTAAAGGATATCAGCCGGGGGCAGCACGCGCCCGCGTTAAGCGGATGTGCGCATGTCTTGGATCTGTCACAAAAAAGGCATGGAACGGTAAAGCCCACGGCTCATTCTTCGCGCCGTTGGCCCTGCTTGAGGATTTTCGGACAGAAAAGACTCAGTAGGGGCACAGGGGTCCACACACATTCCATACAGCGGAGAAATCCCATGCGTTCCAAGTTGCTCACGGTGGCCATCGCCGCCGGTCTGGGCCTGACGAGCTTCGGGGCCCTTGCGGCCACGTCGAAGTCGCAGCAGCCGGCCCGTGTCACGGTCGATGCCGCCACCCTCCAGCAGCTGCAGGCGCAGCTGGCCGCCCTCCAGGCCCAGGTCGCCGACCTGCAGGCCAAGCAGGAAGCCCAGGCGGATGCCCAGATCGAAACCGCCAAGGTCGTCAACGACACGCAGGTGGCCGCGGCCAAGCCGGCCGACGAACTGTCCAAGAAGCTCGACGCGCTGAACAAGCTGGTGGACAACACCAAGGTCGGCGGCACGATGTTCTTCGACGCCACCAACCAGGATCACGACGAGAAGATCGGCAACGCCCGCTCGATCCAGAAGGACGGCCACGGCTCCACCAACGGCACCGGCTTCGACGTCAAGCGCTTCTACCTGACGGTCGACCACAAGTTCGACGACGTCTGGTCGGCCAACCTGACCACGGACTTCAACTACCAGTCCACGCTGTCGCAGACCAGCCTGTTCGTGAAGAAGGCCTACGTGCAGGGCAAGTTCGATCCGCTCTTCACCGTGCGCTTCGGTGCGGCCGACATGCCCTGGATTCCCTTCGTCGAGAAGTGGTACGGCTACCGCTACGTCGAGAACACCATCACCGACCGTTCGTTCGAAGGCGGCCGCAGCGGCGGTACCGCAACGGCCGGCGGCGTGGGCTCCTTCGGCAACTCGTCCGACTGGGGTATCCATGCCATGGGTGCCACCACCGGCGACAACGCCGTCAACTACCAGTTGTCGGTCGTCAACGGTCGCGGCTTCCGCAACCTGAGCCGCTCCAAGAGCGTCGACACGGAAGGCCGCTTCGCCTACTCGCCGATCGAGCAGATGGTGATCGCCATCGGTGGCTACACCGGCAAGCGCGGCAACGACGTCGAGAACGGCGCCCCGACCCGCACCGCCACGCGTGGCGACGTGCTGCTGGCCTGGCGTGACAAGACCTGGGGCGCGGGCGTGGAGTACTTCCACTCCGAGAACTGGGACGACATCCTGAAGTACCAGGGCGCCGGCCCGGGCGTGGGCGTTGCCACCAACACCACCAAGGACAAGGCCGATGGTTACTCGGTCTGGGCCGACTGGCACTTCTACGAGCAGTTCGCCGTCTTCGCGCGCGCCGACAAGCTCAACTACAAGTACAACAACCTGCTGAACGTCGAAGAGAAGCTCAACGACAAGTACTACAACGCAGGCGTGTCGTACGACGTACTCAAGAATCTGAAGCTGGCACTCGTCTACAAGCACAACAAGCTGGACGGTCCCTTCGCTACCCCGTACCACTACAAGACGAACGAAGTGGGCTTCTGGGGCATGCTGAGCTTCTAACGGGCATCCTAACGGAGTTCTGCTCAAGGACGAACCGGACGGCGGGCGCAAGCCCGCCGTTTTTTTGTGCGTTGCGAATGATCTCAGCCCGCGGGGCCGGCGTCCGGACGTCCAAACTGAATGCCCGGGCCCTGGCGGACGGGCTTGAGGTCGTCAAAACCGTTGTCACGTCACGTTTTCGAACAGAAAACCGCGTGGTGCCTGAATTTGCTGCGTCGCCACACTTGCGGTCGTCGATGTGCGTGTCGTAGGTTCGGCCCATGGACACCTCCGCCGCCCTCGTCATGCGCCGCTTCGCAAGCACGATCTTCGTGTTCCTTGCGTTGCTCGTCGCGTGCATGGGCGTCAGCGCCGCGCCCGCCGCGGCGGAGGCGCTATCGGTGACCACGGCCCAGAACATGCGACACAGCATGCCCATGCCGCTTCCGCGGACGACACCGTCGCCCTCGACGACCAGGACGCCGTGCCCTCGCTGGAAGACAACAGCAACGGCGGCCTCGACGACACCTTCGACGTGCCGCCGCTGCACGTGGTGTCGGTACCCCGCATCGCCGCCTCCGCCATGCGACGTGCGCCCCCAACCGCACGCGCACCATCCCAGCCTGGACCTGCGCCCTCCCATCGCCTGATGTCCGCGCGGCGCCCGCGTGCGCCGCTTCCGCCAGCCCGTGTCGCGACCCTCGTCGCCATGCAGGAGCCTGTGCAACCCCCTTTCTTTCCCTTTCCCCGCGTGTCGGCGCCTTTGCCGGCCGCCGCGAGCGTGAGCGCTCGCGCCCCCTTTCCGCCAAGAAGAGAGAAACCACCATGGAACGTCTCATCCAGGCTTCGATAACTCCGCCGCAACATGACCGACGACCAGCGCGAGGTCTTCACCCGCCTTGCTTCCGGCCAGACGCCGCACACCATGTTCATCACCTGCGCCGACTCGCGGATCATGCCCGAGCTGATCTTCAACGCGCAGCCGGGCGACCTGTTCGTCTACCGCAACGTCGGCAACATCGTGCCGCCGTACGCCCAGCACGTCAGCGGTGTGGTCGCGGCCATCGAGTACGCGGTGACCGCACTGAAGGTCCAGCACATCGTGATCTGCGGCCATTCCGACTGCGGCGCGATGAAGGCGCTGCAGAACCCGTCGGTGTTGAAGGGCAAGCCCTCCGTGGAGCAGTGGCTCAAGCATGCCGACGTGGCTCGCTACGTCGTCGCAGAGAACCGTCCCACGATGCTGGGCGAAGAAGGCCTGCGCTACCTCACCGAGGAAAACGTGGTCGGTCAGCTGGAACACATGCGCACCCTGCCGGCGGTCGCGGCCGCCATCGCCAATGGCAGCCTACGCATCCACGGCTGGATCTACGACATCGCCCAGACGGAAATCACCGCCTTCGATCCCCTCGAAGGCCGGTTCCGCCCCCTCGTCGCCGGCGATGCCCACGCGCCGGACGCGACACCGCACGCGCGTTTCTCGACGCCGCTGCCGGTGGCAAACGCCGCTTAAGGAAAGCCAGACATGCGCGCTTATTTCTCCCAGGGCCTCTTTGGCCGCGACCTCCTTGGTTCGGTGGTCGTTTTTCTTGTCGCTCTGCCGTTGTGCATGGGGATCGCGATCGCGTCGGGCATGCCGCCCAGCGCGGGACTGATCACCGGCATCGTGGGCGGTATCATCGTCGGCTCCATCGCCGGTCGCCGCTGCAGGTCAGCGGCCCGGCGGCGGGCCTCGCGGTCCTGGTGTTCGAATTGGTGCGTGAGCACGGCGTGGCCGCCCTCGGTCCCGTCGTGCTGCTGGCGGGCCTGATCCAGATCGTCGCCGGCCTGTGCAAGGTCGGCGTCTGGTTTCGCATGACATCGCCCGCCGTGGTGGCGGGCATGTTGTCGGGCATCGGCATCCTCATCGTGGCGTCGCAGTCGCATGTGCTGCTGGACGCCATTCCCAAGGCCCGTGGCCTGGAGAATTTCGCGGCGCTACCGGCCGCGGCGTGGGAATCGGTCACCGGTGCGGCGGAGGGCCAGGCCCCGGCCGCCCTGATGATCGGTCTGGGCACCATCGCCATCATGCTCGGCTGGGAGAAACTGCGCCCGGCCAAGCTCCGTTTCGTGCCCGGCGCTTTGCTGGCCGTGGTGACGATGACGCTGGTCGCGCAGCTCACCGCCGTGGATGTAAAGCGCGTGGACGTGCCGGCCAACCTGTTCTCGGCGGTCAGCCTGCCCAGCATGGGCAGCCTGTTCGGCCTGTTCGATTCCAGCCTGCTGGTCGCGGCGGCCACGTTCGCCTTCATCGCCAGTGCGGAAACGCTGCTGTCGGCGGCGGCGGTGGATCGCATGCACAGCGGCGTACGCACCAACTACGACCGCGAACTGACCGCGCAAGGTGTGGGTAACCTCCATGCGGTTTCCTCGGTGCGCTGCCGATGACCGGCGTGATCGTGCGCAGCGCGGCCAACGTGCAGGCGGGTTCCGCCACGCGCATGGCCGCCATCCTGCACGGTGGCTGGTTGCTGGCCTTCGTGATGCTGCTGCCGTGGCTGATGCGGATGACACCGGTGTCTTGCCTGGCCGGCATCCTCGTTTTCACTGGCGTCAAGATGGTCAATCCCGGCCAGATCAAGTCGCTGGCGGCGTATGGCAAGGGCACGGCGGCGGTGTACGTCGCCACCACGGTCGCCATCGTCGCGACCGACCTGCTCACCGGTGTGATCGTCGGCTTCGGGCTGTCCCTGTTCCGTCTGGCGCTGCTCTCGTCCAAGCTGAAAATGACGTCCAGCACCACGACGAGCCCGGCCACGCCACGCTGCACCTGAAGGCTCGGCCACGTTCCTCAAGGTGCCGACCATGGCGCGCAAGCTGGAAGCCGTACCCGCCAACACCCGACTCAACGTGCGCATGGATCGCCTGGTCCACGTCGACCAGGCGTCCCTCGAGCTGCTCAAGGAGTGGGGCCAGAATGCCTCCAAGCGTGGCTGCGAGCTGATCGTCGACTGGCACGAACTGGGCCGCCGCGTCGAAGGCGCCCTCAGGCGGCATAGCTCCGTCCTCCGAAACCCGTGTAGGAGCGCACGATGTGCGCGACCCCTCAAAGTCGCTATATCGAATGAGGCAAAACGCCGGCACTAGCCGGCGTTTTTGTTACCTGCGTTTTGCTTCGTTTGGCGTTCGGAAACGCCGGCGGCGATGGGGTGCATGGCTTCGTTCGCTTTTGGCTGCGTTGAGGGTTCGCGCACGTCCGTGCGCTCCTACGCACGGATTTCGTCGGGCGCGTCGCGCAACGCCCCAGTCGCGCGCGTGCCGTCAGGCGGCTTTCGTCTTTTGCTTGTACGCACAGAGGTCCACGATCGCGCAGCTCGGGCACTCGGTTTCCGCGCCTTGCACACGTAGCGGCCGTGCAGGATCAGCCAGTGGTGGGCGTCCTGGATGAACTCCTTGGGGATGACCTTTTCCAGCTTGTCCTCGACCTTGCGCACGTCCGGGCCGGGGGCCAGACCGGTGCGGTTGGCGACGCGGAAGATGTGCGTATCCACGGCGATGGTCGGTTCGCCGAAGGCCGTGTTGAGCACCACATTCGCGTTTTTTCGTCCGACACCGGCAGCGATTCCAGGGCCTCGCGTGACTTGGGTACCTCTCGCCCGCATAGCGATCGACCAGGATCTGGCTCATCGCAATCAGGTTCTTGCCTTGTTGTTGTAAAGGCCGATCGTGCTGATGTACGGCTTGAGCCTGTCCAGGCCCAGGTCGAGGATCTGTTGCGGCGTATTGGCCACGGGAAACAGCTTGCGCGTGGCCTTGTTCACCCCCGTCGTCGGTCGACTGGGCGACAGCGCCACCGCGGCCAGCAATTCAAACGGCGTGGTGTACGCCAGTTCGGTTTTCGGATGCGGATTCAGCTCGCGCAGGCGACTGAACATTTCGATGACGTCGGCTTTTTTCACGGGTTGTCCTTTTTCCGCGCCTTGGCCCTCGCTAAGGCTTCGAGCACGGCGTTGCGCGCGGCAGGCGCGGCCACGTCGGCCTTCTCGCCGCCAACTGGCGTTCACGGTCCGCCCGCTCGCGGGCAATACGGGCCTCACGACGCTGGAAATGCTGTCGCGCGGCATCGGCGTGCCCGGGATCCTCGGCTTGCGCAGCAGGCATGGGATCGAGCCGGATGCAGTCGACCGGGCAGGCGGGCACGCACAGCTCGCATCCGGTGCACAGATCGCTGAGCACCGTGTGCATCACCTTTGAGGCGCCCACGATGGCGTCCACCGGACACACCTGGATGCACTTGGTGCAGCCGATGCAGTCGGCTTCGACGATGCGCGCCAGCGTGCGTGGCTTTTCCACGCCATGGGCGGGGTCCAGCGGCACGACGGGACGATCCAGCAGATGCGCCAACCGCGAATGCCCGCCGCGCCCGCCGGCGGGCAGCGATCGATGCCCGCCGCGTCCGCGGCGATGGCTTCCGCGGGACGGCAGCCATGGAAACCGCACTGCTCGCACTGGGTCTGCGGCAGGAGCGCGTCGATGCGGTCGGCGAGCGTTGGCGTCATGGCTGGCGCGCGGCCGGTGGGTGGATCAGCGGACGGTGGCGCCCGGTGCCGCGCCCTGGTCGGCATCCAGCAGGAACAATCCGCGCCGCCGTCGCCAGCGGACAGGATCATGCCTTCGGACAGCCGAAGCGCATCTTGCGCGGGGCGAGGTTGGCGATGAACACCACACTGCGGCCACGAGTTTTTCCGGCTCCGCATACGCCGCACGGATACCGGAGAAGATCTGCCGCTTACCCAGGGGGCCGGCGTCCAGTTCGAACGCAGCAGCTTGTCCGATCCTCGACGAACTCGCAGGCCAGCACCTTGCCGATGCGCAGGTCGAGCTTGGCGAAATCGTCGATGGACACGGTGGCGGCGGTGTCGGTGGCAGTGGCGGTGTTGGCAGCGGTGGCTTCGGTCATGGGCTTGGCGTTTCTTTGGTTTCTTGGACGATTTGGCCTCGGCACCGGCTTCGCGGGCCTGCTCGGACGGCGACAGCGATTCCTTCGAGGCGTCCACCATCGCGGCGATCTTCTTCGGATCGAGACGGGAGAACAACGGGGAGAACGCATTTACGGTATGGCGAACAACTCCTCGCGCCGTGCATCGTCGAAGCTGGCGATGGGCGCGCCGAGGAAGGCTTCGGCGGCGGCGACCGTGGTCGGCAGGATCGGCTTGAGCAGGCCGGACAGCAGACGGAAGGCGTTGATTGCGAACGAGCACACCTGGTGCAACTCGTCGCGGCGCGCGTTGTCCCGGGCGATGACCCAGGGTGCCTTCGTCGCGATGTAGCCGTTGACCGCATCGGCCATGGCGACGAAGCGCCGCGTGACTTCCGCGTACTCGTCGGCCTCGTAGAGTGCATCGATACCGTCGTACTGGCCCAGCAGGTCGGTCCACAGGGCGGATGCCTCGGCGTCGAAGCGATCGGACAGCGTGCCGGCGAAATGCGTGTGCAGGAAACCCGCGGTGCGGCTGGCGATATTGGCCCACTTGCCGACCAGGTGCGAATTGACGCGTTCCTCGAACGACTTCAGGTCCAGATCGACGTCCACCGGCTGCGGGCTGAGCATGGTGGCGAAGTAGTAGCGCAGGGCTTCGGGGTCCAGGCCGACATCCAGGAAGGTGCGCGCCTGGATGAAGGTGCCGCGCGACTTGGACATCTTCGCGCCGTTGACCGTCAGGTAGCCGTTGGTATGCAGCGCGGTCGGCACGCGCATGCCCGCACCGTGCAGCATGGCCGGCCAGAACAGGCCGTGGAAGTTGATGATGTCCTTGCCGACGAAGTGATGCATCTCGGCCGTGCTGTCCGCGCGCAGGAAGTCGTCGAACACCAGGCCGGTGCGATCGCACAGGGCCTTGAACGCGGCGAGGTAACCGGCCGGCGCGTCCAGCCAGACATAGAAGAACTTGCCCGGTGCGTCGGGAATCGGGAAGCCGAAGTAGGGCGCGTCACGCGAGATATCCCAGTCGCGCAGGCCACCGTCGATCCATTCCGCCAGCTTGGCCACGACGCCGCTGTCGGCGGTGGGCTTGCCCTCGGTGAACGTGCCCGCGAACCAGTCGCGCAGCAGTTGCTGCTCGAACTTGCCCAGTTCGAAGAAGTAATGCTCCGAATCGCGCAGCACCGGTGTAGCCGGACATCACCGAATACGGATTCAGCAGGTCGGTGGGCGCGTAGGTGGCCCCGCAGTTCTCGCAGTTGTCGCCGTACTGGTCCGGCGTGCCGCACTTGGGGCAGGTGCCCTTGACGTAGCGGTCGGGCAGGAACATGTCCCGCGCGGGATCGTACAGCTGCTGGATATCCCGGCGCGCGATGTAGCCGGCGTCACGCAGACGCGTATAGATGTCCGTCGCGATATCCCGGTTCTCCGGGGAATGCGTGGTGTGGTACTGGTCGTAACTGAAATGGAAGTCGGTGAAGTCCACTTCGTGCGACGCCCGGATGCCGGCGATGTAGTCCTCCGGCGTCAGCCCGACCTTCTCGGCGGCCAGCATGATCGGGGTGCCGTGGGCGTCCTCACCGGCGACGTACCACACCTCGTTGCCTTGCATCCGCTGCGCCCGCGCCCAGATGTCGGCTTCGATGTAGCCGAGCATGTGGCCCAGGTGCAGCGGGCCATTGGCGTAGGGGAGGGCGTTGGTAACCAGGATGCGGCGGGCCATGAGGATCGCGGTCGGCTTTGGGCCCGCGATTATGGCATGGGGGCGCGGGGGCGGTTTTTTGCGGGCACCCGCCTCGCAAGGAGGCGGGTGTAGGAGCGCACGATGTGCGCGATGCCCCTATGGCCGTGCCCTACGGCGCTCCCCTCATTCCACCCGCTTTATTCCACCCGCACCCAATCCTGGCTACGCCCGATCAGCGAGAAACCGATGTAGCCATGGACGTCGAGCGTCTTGCCGCCATTCTCCAGCTTCAGGGTGACCTTGTAGATCTTGCCCTTGGCCGGATCGAGGATCTGGCCACCCGACCACTCGTTGTCCCCGTCCTTCTTCAGGCCCCACATGATGGTCATGCCTTCGATGGGCTTGTTCTTCCTTCGCTCGCCGTCGCACTGGGCGCAAACGGGGTGCGGTCCATGATCGGACTTGAGCACCTGCAGCACCTTGCCCTCCAGCTGGCCGTTCGCCCCCTCGGTGATCTCGACGATGGACTTCACTTCCTTGGGGCGTCGTCGATCGTCTTCCATTTGCCGACCGGGCTGTCGGTGGCGGCGACGGCGGGGAGGGCGCTCGTGACGAGGGCGAGACCTAAGGCGGCGCGGATCATGGACTTCATAAGTTTGCTGTACTCCCCATACGGTAAGGTATGGCCGGAGCCTGACGAGGGCCATCGGTGCCGTCAAGCTGCACCGCGCCAGACGCCCCGGCAGGGGCAGGATGGACGGCAAGCGGGTGCCGACGGTCCGGTGCCACCCCGCTAGCTGGCATAATGGGCGATCTTCGATTTTGCTCAACATCCCTCATGACCCAGCCCAGCGAAACCCTTGTGCGCGGTGTCCTCGACCGCGTCATCGACCCCTATTCGGGCAGTCGCTTGGCGCCGCCGTGCGCGCCGTGGGCGTCGACGGCGACCGCGTCTCCGTCGATATCCAGCTCGGCTACCCCGCCGTCGGCTATGTCGCCCAGGCCACGGCCCAGGCCCGCGAGGCGCTCGAAGCCGAGCCCGGCATCGCCGCGCGGCCGTCTCTCGGTCGGCTGGCGGGTGCACCCGCACAAGGTGCAGGGCCAGCTGGCGCCCATGCCGGGGGTGAAGAACATCATCGCCGTGGCCTCGGGCAAGGGCGGCGTGGGCAAGTCCACCGTTTCGGTCAACCTGGCACTGGCCCTGGTCGCCGAGGGCGCCCGCGTCGGCATCCTCGACGCCGATATCTACGGCCCCAGCCAGCCCCGCATGCTCGGCCTGACCGGCAAGCCCGTGTCGCCGGACGGCAAGAGCATCCAGCCGATGCTGGCCCACGGCCTGCAGGCCATGTCCATCGGCGTGCTGATCGACGAGGACACGCCCATGATCTGGCGTGGCCCGATGGTCACCCAGGCGCTGATGCAGCTGCTCAACGACACCCGCTGGGATGACCTGGACTACCTCGTCATCGACCTGCCGCCGGGCACGGGCGACATCCAGCTCACGCTGTCGCAAAAGTGCCCGTCTCAGGTGCGGTGATCGTCACCACGCCGCAGGACATCGCCCTGCTGGACGCCCGCAAGGCGCTGGGCATGTTCCGCAAGGTGGAAGTGCCGGTGCTGGGCGTCATCGAGAACATGGCCACCCCATCTGCTCCGCCTGTGGCCATGAAGAACACATCTTCGGGCACGGCGGCGGCGCGCGCATGGCCGCCGAGGCGGGCATCGCCTACCTTGGCGACCTGCCGCTGGATATCCGTATCCGCCAGCAGGCCGACGAGGGCACGCCCACCGTCGCCGCCATCCCCACCTCGGACCTGGCCGAGCGCTACCGTGCCATCGCCCGATCCACGGCGGCGAAGCTGTCCCTGCAGGCGCGCAACAAGGCGATCTCGTTCCCCAAGATCGTCATCCAGAACACCTAAGTGGCGTCTTCCGACGTTCCTATACCTTTCCGGCTCCAGCGAGGGAGACAGTACGTGAGCATCAAGTCCGACAAGTGGATCCGCCGCATGGCCGGGCAGCACGGCATGATCGAGCCCTTCGCGCCCGGTCAGGTGAAGGAGCGCGACGGCCACCGGCTGGTCTCCTATGGCACCTCCAGCTATGGCTACGACGTGCGCTGCGCCGACGAATTCAAGGTGTTCACCAACATCAACTCGACCATCGTGGACCCGAAGGCGTTCGACGAGCGCAGCTTCGTGGACATCAAGTCGGATGTCTGCATCATCCCGCCGAACTCGTTTGCGCTGGCCCGCACGGTGGAATATTTCCGCATCCCGCGCCAGGTGCTGACGATCTGCCTGGGCAAGAGCACCTACGCGCGCTGCGGCATCATCGTCAACGTGACGCCGTTGGAGCCCGAGTGGGAAGGCCACGTCACGCTGGAGTTCTCGAACACCACGCCGCTGCCCGCGAAAATCTACGCCAACGAAGGCGTCGCGCAGATGCTGTTCCTCGAGTCCGACGAAGAGTGCGAGGTGTCCTATGCCGATCGCGGCGAAGTACCAGGGCCAGCGCGGCGTGACCCTGCCGAGTACCTGAACGCCCGTGCCGTCCCAGCCGCGCGCGAGAAAGGCGCGGGGTAAACTTTCCCTCTTCATGAAACGCCGATCCACGGAGACACGCATGATCCGAGTTACCACCCTCCTGTCCCGCGCCGCTGCCGCGGTCCTGCTTGCCAGCCTGCTCGTGCTGGGCGGTTGCCATCGTGGCGTCTCCAAGAGCGACCACGTGCCGACCGAGCAGGGCCAGTTCGACGTCACCATCAAGCCTACAAGAGCGGCCAGTTCGTGGTCGACAACGCGGTGCTTTCCGCGGGCGACACCGGCAGCCACTTCGCCTACCTGAAAGACCAGGGCAAGCTGCCCAAGACGGTGCTGCTGATCCCCAGCGACGACTCCAAGATCCGTGACATCCATCTCGGCTTCATGGCCCGCATGCAGCTGGATTACGGCTTTGCCGTGTACTACGACAAGAAGGGCGAGCTCACCCGCCTGAATGCCGTGGAAGAGAAGGCCCGCCAGCTCGAGGACACCCCGCAGAAGGCCAACCTGCCGGACCGCATGCAGGGCAAGGACGCCGCCAGCGGCGCCTACAGCCCGCAGACCCAGCAGTAAGCGCCAAGGGCGATGGCTCGTCGCGAGTTCCTGGCGAGCTTGTAGCGTAGAAGACGGGGCAGGTGCCATGGCACCTGCCCCGTTGTCGTTCAGCGATACGCCAGGTAGGCCACACGCAGGTGCTGGCAACCGCCCTGGTGCCGCCTTAACGCCAGCGACAGTCTGGGCGCTGGCTAAAGGCCGAGCGCTTCCCTCAGTGCTTCGATCCGCCGCTCGGCCTCGCCGGGCGGATACGCTTCGGCCTGGCCAAACCCCCACACCGGCCCCGGCCACGCCGCATCGCCGGCGTTGCGCGCCACCACATGCACATGCAATTGCCGCACGATATTGCCCAGCGCGCCGATATTGAGCTTTTCGCACGGCGCCACCGAACGCAGGGCGGCACCGGCAAGGCCGGCTTCCTGCCAGAGTCGGGCCTGGTCGTCCGCCTCCAGGTCCGACACCTCGATCCTGCCCGCCTTGCGCGGCACCAGCACCAGCCAGGGGTACCGCGCGTCGCGCATCAGCAGCACACGGCTCAGTGGCAGGTCGCCGACGACGAGGGTGTCGCCGGCTAGCCGTGCATCGAGGGTGAAGCCGTCACTCATGCCAGTTCGCGGGCGAAGAACGCCAGGGTGCGCTCCCAGGCCAGCTTGGCGCTCGGCTCGTCGTAGCTGCCGCGGACATCGCAATTGAAGCCGTGGTCGGCCGGATAGACCCAGGTATCCATCTCGGGCTTCAGCTCACGGTGCTTTTCCACCATGTCCGGCGGGATGGAGTGGTCACGCTCGCCGAAGTGGAAGATGACGTTGGCCTTGGCCGGCTCGGTCAAGAACGGCACGTTGCGCGCACCGTAGTAGCTGGCCGAGGGCAGGCCCAGGCGCAGGGCGGCCAGCATCGAGACGGTGCCGCCCAGCAGTAGCCCACCGTGCCCACCTTGACCTTGTACTGATCGGCGATCAGCTTGGCGGCAATGGCGACATCCTGCAGCGGACGCAGCAGGCCCAGCTCGCCGATCAGCTTGACGCCTTTCTGCATGCCGTCCTGGTCGTAGCCCAGCTCCACACCCTTTTCCACGGGGTCGAACAGGGCCGGGGCGATGGCGACATAGCCTTCGGCGGCGAAGCGATCGGCCACGCTGCGGATATGGGCATTGACGCCGAAGATCTCCTGGATCACCACCACGCCCCGCCTTCGGCGTGCCGGCGGGCTCGGCGATGTAGGCGTCCATGCTCTCGGGCGGGCGGGCGGGAGGTGTCGAGGATAAGGGTGCGGCCCATGGGGGTGTCTCCGTAAGAGGGTAAGGAGACAAGGGTAACCTGTAGGCATGTCGCCGGGATGTGCGGGGCGGGGCCGGCCGGCACCCCTGACGGCGGATACGGCATTGCGGCTGGCTCGATACGTCGCTACCGACGCGCAGAGTTGGCTCAACGTGCAGCAACACGATGAACTGGAGTGCGCGCAGCGCTCACCGGGTGCGGCATGGACCATAATCCATCCGCGCGCGGCTTGATGCGCCCGCTATCCCGATAACCGCAGCCTTTAGCCGCTGGGCGCTCACCCGCTGCAATGCACGGCCCCAGTGTCCAATGGATCGAATTCAGAGTCACTGGCGACTCATAAACCAACCTGCGGAACAAAGCCATGCACGACCGAGACTCAGATGGCGTCACTTCAGCGCGAGCGCTTTGGACGCAAGCGTGGCGTAGCCCCATGTCCGATCAGCCACTCCAGGAGGCTCGCGCGATACTGGAGATCTCTTTGAAGGCTGATGAGAGAAACGTGGTTGTGCTGACTTGCCTCGGGGCGGTGCTATGTGACCTTCGCCTGTATGCAAAAGCAAGGGAATACTTGGAGCGGGCGGTGCAGTTGGGGTCAACCGATCGAAATACCTACATCAATCTGTTCGTCGCGATGATTGACAGTGAGGCGATGGAAGATGCCCGTGCTGTGCTTGACGAGGGGGTGCGTTTTGAGCGGAATCCCGAGACCTGGAGGCCTACTTTGACCCACAGGCTATGTAGCCGTTACGTCCGCTTCCGATCCGTAGCGGACCTCGAATTGTCGGTGTCTTAAGCCATCCGCTCGTTTCGAGACTGGCCGATGATGCGGATGTGAAGGCCGCCCGCCCTGCCGCCGCCGACCCGCTATAATGCCCGGCTTCCCTACACCCCCGGTACCTACGGCAATGTCCCAGGCCGCTCACAAGTCGGGTTCGTCAGCCTCGCCTGGCCTTAGGATAGCGAAAATATACCTCCGCATTGGAGAGTGCGATTGGCATGGTAGTGGCGCGGAAGAGGGGCGCCACAAGGTTTAAGCAAGGAACCAGCGAGCTATCCGTTAACGCTACGTCTATAGCCGTGCGGAGCTGAATGAAGTCATCGCTCGCTGCCAAAGCCACTGTGTGCGAAAAATTTTGCAGGCACGAAGTTCTAGGTAGCCCCAGTTGCCGCTCCGTCTCCCTAAATTCTGCGTGCTTCCCTGCCTGCACGGCGTACTCAATGACTTGGGCAATGTCGTCCGGGTCCGAGTTGAAGACAGAAGCTAACTGCTCAAGGCACGTCCTTGACTTTTCCATCATCCACGACTCTGTCCACGTGTCGCCAGGAAGGTAGTGAAACCTTGCGCTTATCCAATCGTCGAAGCCAGCTCCCGGCGATTCGGCCATGTTGCGTGCATGTTTCAGGTTGTCGTTCGCAAATCGCCTCTGGTCACCATCAAAAATGGCTAAGCATCGACGAGTTTCTTTTCGCATGTATGCCGCTGCCAGCTGACGTGCTATCGCGGTGGCGGAGCCAACGGGAACAATTTCGACTCTGAGACGTATTGATGCAGGCAGCGCTTGGAGTAGGAGAGCCTGCGCTACGTCGTCTTCGACGAAAATCACCAGCTCATTGGAGTTGCTGTTGGCCATTCGCGCGAACGCGAAGTCAGGCGAGACATTCGAAGTGAGGCGAGTACGACCGCCGATTCGCTCGACGAAGAACCGCGCGTCAGGTGGAAGCTCGCCGAGAATATCTCTAGAATGAGTTGTGCAAATATATTTGAACGTGTAGCGCCTTAGAAGCGAGTTTTAGTCGATCCATTAACTTTCGTTGCGCGTGAGCATGCAGACCCAGTTCAATCTCGTCGATTACGATAAGGGCTGACTCGCCACACTCATGAAGCGTTGAGAAGATTTCAAACAGGGCGCTTTCGCCAGCGCCCATGTGAAAGCCGCTATAAACAACGCCATCTGACTCGACTACTGGAAGAGAGTACTTGGCGTGGTGCACATAACGAAATTTCGTGTATGTCTTCCCGAGAATATAGCCTACGGTTTCTTGCAACATCGGATTCCCATCCTTTCGGCGGGACATCTTTGAAAACTGATGAGTATGATCGGCTTTGGCTTCGCTCGAAATGAGGAACAACACGCTCGATTCCTAGATAGACAACGTTTCTCCAAGCGCGACTATCGTAGTCATTCCACCTTCCATTAGCGTTTTTTTTCCGAACTTGCAATCCCAGTCCACGCCCTTGGGCAAGTGCGGTACTGGCTTCCAGCCGTTATGCGCGATTTGATATTCTATTCTGACCTCCCGTTGCGGAGGATCGTCCTTATGTCGAATAAAGAAGTCTTTGAAGGTGTAGTACGGCAGCGATCGGCGTGCTAAGCGAAAACCGGATCGGCGGTTGTGAAACGCACAGCATGCGAGCGCGAGGATTGATGATTTGCCCGATCCATTCTTGCCAGCGATGGCAGTGATCGGGTACGTCATCTGCATGTCAAATGTGGTGAGGCCACGGAATGTTCCTTTTGCCACGCGTATTGAATGTAAATACGCATGATTCATCGACGACGTGAATTTCTTCCGCAAAGCCTTATCGTCATCCGTTTCCCGGTAGTTCATTCCCCTTCCTTTCCATCTCGTCCGTACTGATAGGTCGAAAACCTCTGAATATCATGCCTTTTGCCCGCATGGGCGATGATCTTGGACGGGCCGCCGTCCTATGAGGTAATCGGAATATACCTAACGGGAGGCACACTTGAAAGCAGTGCATAGCCGCGTTCACCGATGGGGGAATCGACCTTGCCGGCAGGGCAAGTCGACTCCGCGGTGTTTAATATGGACTGGCGCTTATTGACTCGGCGTCGCCTAGTCAGTGGTTAGATGTTGGCGGTCCCGTATGAACTCGGATGTGGTCGTTTCCTTCAAGGAAGTTGCGATAGCAAGCGAGCATAACGTCCCACGCGGCCTTAGCGACCTCGGGCCCCGATTCAAGGATATTTCCAGCATCATCTACGATCGCCAACGAAGCGTTTCTTCCGTCGAGTGTGCACGCCGTGAGGCCTTCGAAGATGAGCGCGCTCAGCTGGGCGCTCGTCAAGATCGCCGGGGATGCGTTGGCTCGCGGCGATGTCCTAACTTTCGGCGCGCTCATCGCGGATCCCTCCACGTTAGACCACCAGAGAGAGCAGCACACTTGTTCGCGGTTGCGCTAAGCCACGTGCGATTCTTCTTGCGAGTTGTCGTTTCTACGTCGGGCGGCAGGCGGCGACGGGATGGTAGGAGAGAGTACCATCGGGATCTGGCCGTACAGCAAGCCCCAATCGGCCTCGGCTTGGCTTAAGGATGCGTGCAAGCCGTGGAGCGGCCGCATGCGCATTCAAGCGAATGGCGGACTGTCGGCACGGTCATCTGCATGGTCGCGGATCGACCGTCCGTAGTGCGTGTAGTGCTTAGGCTCGTGCGCAGCCTGCCGGCAGACGGCAAACCGGCCTGCAACGTGAGGGGCATGGACCTGACGCATATCAGCAGTCCCCCCCCCCCCCCGCGACGCGGTGATAGCCCGCGCGGTACCACCATCTACGACGCCTGCAGCGATCAGGCGGCCCAGCATCCGGGTAGCTTCGTCTGCGGCCATTTCGGCCATGGCCAGCGGTTCGTTGAGGCTGGCCCGCCGTGACGACGAACGGCCGTCACCAGTGCCGCGAACGCCGGATCGGCTGCGCCGGCGCGCGGGTCATCGCACGTCATCGTCATCTGAGAGGGGCAGGGCGGTGTCGTTCATCAGCCCATTGTCGCGCGCGGCTGTCTCAGTGCGTGCGAGCCCACCGCTACAACACGGCCCTGGAGCGCGCCTGTGAGTCGCGTCCTGCAGGCAGGGGCCGGTAGTTGGCTGGCCGCAGGGCGCTCTGCAGAGGCCGCCACGCGCAGTGGGCGAGACGTGCCCGTCGTCGGCCCGGTGCAGGCCCGTCTCCCTCAGCGCGCGCGGTCGTCCCCTCCTCGCCTGCGCGCTTCTCCCCCTGCTTTTGATGCAGGTGATGCATAGGGCCCAGGCTAGGCCCGCCAACGCTGAGGGGCCGAATTTCTGCCCTGTCCGCTGATGCACTTTGATGCAGCAGGTGGCTTTTATACGTCGCCTTACTACGGCTTCTTGAAGAAGTCGGGCAAGCCGTTTTTCGCCGGGTCAGGCACGCCCAATAACGAATTCGATACTTGGGTCGGAGTTGGGATCAGTCCCGGCGTCAGGGGCGAAGCGGGATAACAGGCGGGTGACGTCCCGAGTCGCCTGGCGATTCAACGAAAGCCCAAACCTCGGCCGCCACGAGGCCATCAATGTTGTGTGTGCTCACCTCGGCTAGAACGAAATGCGCACCCTGCAAGACGCCGCGCAGGGCGGCGGACAAGGTGGCGGCGTTGCCCCATGCTGCGGCTACGAGATACGCGCCAGGAAAGAGCATCTTCCAGTTACGAATGACCGGGAGCGAATCCAGGGCAGGCGTTACACGCCGTTGAGCCTCATCGGTGGACAACAGAAAAACGTTCATGCGGCGCCCTCGGATGGCAGCTTTTTCCTACGTGCGCGTGGGTTGCTGGTCACCACGGTCTCGTCCTCAATCCGGGCATCCCTCCTGACCTACGAGCGTCATCCTGGTGATGTTTTCAATATGGGTCTCCGACTGCAAGCGTTGCGGGTCCTTGATAGCGAAATAAAGGTAGGAGATGAGAGTGGCGAGACCGAATACCGAGTGAATACGACCATCGCTATTACGACGATCGGGTTTGTGTCTCTAAACCCCATAGCCAATAGAGCCGTGACGAGAAAACAAAAGATGAAGCTCAGAGGGGCAATGACGTTCTTCGTTCGATAGTCCCGAACGCCTTTCGCGAGTTGGTCGAGCATGCCGCCCCCTGGAATTAGATTATTTGTTGCGAATTAATAGCAACAACTCAGCAATTATCTGACGTTAGAGGGAATAGGCCAAGGCCCAGGCATTGCCGCATTCGCGCCCCTGTCGGCTATGCAGGCTTATAGGCGGGACGCCGCCGCATTCTAGCGCGCAGTTGCACACCTGGGTGGCATGGACTAGCAAACGAGAACAGTTCGCATCCGTGAATTCGACTACCGCGTAGATCGGACAAAACACGCCGCTGAAAGTCATAGGGTTCGGGTGGAGTGATTTTCGGTTATGCGCCCCTTCGAAGGGTCGGAAAAACGAGCGAGACCAAAGGCTTGCCGGCGCCGGCAAGAAGTGATTTGGAAGTGATGTCAAAAGTGACTTATCCCTAACTCGTTGACGATTCGCGCGAAGGTGTCGGCCACGAGCTGGCGTGCCTTGAGCCTGGCGTCGTAGTCCTGGGCCTTCACCGCCTCTACGAGCTCGGCCCAAGCCTGCGCCACGGCGGGGTTTCACGGGACAACGTCGACAGTTCGCCTTCGGCTGAGGAAAGTGTGTCGAGCACCGACACGAGCTCGGCCTCAATGTCGCGGATCTGGCGCAATAACGGGGGCGGCGGCGCCTCGTCGTCCTGCAACAGCACGTCTGTCAATCGTTTGAGCTTCCTTTCGCATTCGGCCTCTTTCGCGCGCGCAGTGGCCACGCGCTGCCGCACCAGGCCATTCTGAGCCGTTCGATCGAGCAGGGCGGTCAGGTTGATTTGGTCGGCGCGGTACGTAAGCAGGGCGCGCTCAATCGGGGCACCACTGGTGCTGCCGCCCTTCACAGGGCAACGTCGGCCGGCCTGGTCAAAACAGCATGCGAGGCGCCGGTGGCTATCTTGCACTTTGCCCTGGTCATCGCGTCGGCGGCTCGTGAGGTTTTGCCCGACCATGGCCGACCCGCAATACCCGCAGAGGTCACGCGCAGGCCGGTGATTATGCCTGGTATTTCACCCTTACCTTTGTGGCGCCCGCGCTGGGTGAGTGCCACCTGCAGATCGGTGAACGCTTCATCAATCAGCACGCGCGATAGTAGCCCTCAAGCCGGTACTCTGCATCCCCTACGTTCAAGGTCTTTGCGCCTACCAGCGCTGGGAGCCGGAGAAGCTTGTATAGGTTCGACGCCGCCGCGCGCGCTGACCGCAAGCCCAGCATCGTTCACCGGTCAGTGATCTTGGATGCGCCGTGACCTTCGTGAAATAGGCGAATGGCCATGCGTACTGCCTCAAGGCGCTCGGATCCGAATTCCCAGATGCCGTCGACCAGCCGGAGCCACTGTGGGTCCTTGCCGTTGCGTATGACCCCGCGAGACGTGCCAGCCTGCTAGCCGTCGCACTGCCGGCGAATCGCAGCACGCACACGCTTACTCTTGGTATCGCTTTCCTCCTCGTGGGCACGGATCATCACGAGCAGGCTGTAGATTAGACCCATCGGGTTGGCGGTGAGGCCTTCCCGGCTATATCCCTTACCATCGCTCTCGCTGTCCCACCACGGTGATGCCAGTGTTGACGACGACGGCCAGCTGGGCTTGCGCCGAGAGGGGAGTGTTAAGGCTCAGCCGATTGAGGCCTTCCACCACGAGGAACGAACCCGGGGCAGTCTTGCCCTTATCGATCACGCGAAGGAAGTGCCTAGCGCGCCCTGTTTTTATGTGCTGCTGGTGATATGCGCTCAGGCCCTCGTCACGGAGGGACAGGGCCTGGTCGAGCAAGAGGGCGCGCTCGCGCGCCCAGCGTTCCGCATATTGCGACTGCCGGTCTGCGATACTGCCCGCGGACTGTTTGGCGTCGCGGAATCGTAAGTAGCTATATGATTTCGCGTTTTTTTACATGCCGATTAACCCATCCCATCCATGAGTGTCGCCGTGCGCTCACCACGTATAGGGTAGTATCTCTCTGTGCCATTGATCCTCAGTGGCCTAACGTCCAGTTCATCAAGTCAGAGCAGCTGCGCAATTAGCAAAACGCTCACAGGCTTTTATGGTGCTTGAACTAAATCTTTCCAGCGCACCGTGCGTCGCAGCGCGGCGATTAGTTCTTCGAAAGACTGAGCGATGCGCTTATATACGATTGCCATATGCCTGGTGGCATAGGGACCAGCGACCAACATTTCGCGAAAAGTCACTATCTGGGGGATCGTTGAAGATGCGGTGTCGGATAGCGTCAATATCGCTGTGTCGAATTCTTCGCGCGCACCCTCACCCTCGGCCTGCTGAAGTTTGACCAGAGCTTCAAATCCTCGCTCAAAGCGATCTACATCCGACGCACACTGCTTGTCGCGACTGCCATTCGAGTTGCGAGCGATTCCAGCTTGCGGCTAACGTCATTTGCAACGCGCAGCTTTCCCCCCGCAGAGCCTGCAGCTGATGCGTCCGCTGCGCCGCGAGAGAACAGATCCGAGATCTCGATCATGATTGACGACGCAAGTTGAATGCCTTGCGACATGCTTGGCATGGCTTCCTCAAGTTCAGCAATCTTCTCAAGGAAACCTAGTTCGTTTTCGCTCGACGCAGCAAGGGCTTCGCTGGCGTCCACATTCCTGTGGCAACGACGGCCGTAGTTGTACCAACGCCATTCTCTATCTCTAGCCAAAGCCTAGTCGCGGTGACCGGGTCAGACCCTTCCGTTAATCCCGTACCGATTGCTGAAATTAAGCGGTCCGGGCCTTCGCCAACCCCTCATGCGTCCGCTCAAAAAGAATAGTCCGGTTGCCATATACGTCAAACGGGAGATTGCCTTTTTCGCCTATAGGGATTGTCAGTTTGCCTGTGGTGTGACGTAAACTAGTTCGTACATGACATTCGGGTTCGCGCCGGAGAGGTCGACTATAACCATTGGAATGTCACGGATATGCCGGTAAATCTGCTCCGTAACATCACCGACCTTAGTAATATCGTCGCCGCACGACGGTGATGTCGTGCGCGGCGCACGCTGGCCTGATCACGGCCTCTAGCACTTGGATAGCCTGCTCGAAGTCGCGCCGCCGATCCGAGCCCAGTGCGGCGTCAGAATCGCCAATTGGCCCGATAACGAAGGCTTTCATGCCTGCCTTTGAGTCCACGCTACTATCCATTCCGATTGTCCCCGATTCCTGAGTCGTGCGCGGCGGTGCGGCGCGCATGTGCGATCAACGGCCTCTCATGGCAATGGTACTTCGTCATGCCGAGGCAATGCCTGTATACTATGGCGTTTTTCGGACCCATCCTAGCATTTATGAACATCGCACCGCGAGTCGGCAATCGTATAGGTTTAGTTTCCCCCTCGGCTGTCCAAAAGCCCTCGTCGATTCCGAACGCATCCTCACCCAGCTGAAGGTCGAGGGCTACGAGATCGTGCCCAGCTACGGCGAGGCGGATGCCGTGGTGGTCAACACCTGCGGCTTCATCGACTCGGCGGTGCAGGAGTCGCTCGACGCCATCGGCGAGGCGCTCCACGAGAACGGCAAGGTCATCGTCACGGCTGCCTGGGCAAGCGCTCCGAGCTGATCCGCGAAAGCTATCCCGACGTGCTGGCCATCTCCGGTCCGCAGGATTACACCAGCGTGATGAGCGCGGTGCACCAGGCCATCCCGCCGGTGCGCAACCGCTTCCTCGACCTCGTGCCGGATACCGGCGTGAAGCTGACGCCCAGCACTACGCGTACCTGAAGATTTCCGAGGGCTGCAACCACCGTTGCAGCTTCTGCATCATTCCTCGATGCGTGGCGACCTGGTCAGCCGCCCGGTGGACGAGGTGCTGATCGAGGCCGAGAAGCTGGCGCGGGGCGGGGTAAAGGAACTGCTGGTCATCTCCCAGGACACCAGCGCCTACGGTGTGGACGTGCGCTACGCCGAGCGCGAGTGGCGCGGCAAGGCCTATCGCACGCGCATGACGGAGCTGTGCCAGGGGCTTTCCGAGCTCGGCATCTGGACCCGCCTGCACTACGTCTACCCGTACCCGCACGTGGACGAGATCATGCCGCTGATGGCGGAAGGCAAGATCCTTCCGTACCTGGATATCCCTTCCAGCACGCCAGCCCGCGCATCCTCTCAAGCTGATGAAGCGCCCTGGCAATGTCGAGCGCACGCTGGAACGTGTCCAGGCGTGGCGCCGCGCCGTGCCCGACCTCACCATCCGCAGCACCTTCATCGTGGTTTCCCCGGCGAGACGGACCAGGAATTCCAGGAACTGCTCGGGTTCCTGCGTGAAGCCGAGCTGGATCGCGTCGGCGCGTTCGCCTATTCGCCGGTGGATGGCGCGAAGGCCAACGACCTGCCGGGCCAGATCGACGAGGAACTGAAGGAAGACCGCCTGGAACAGTTCATGGCGGTGCAGGCCGAGATCTCCGCTGCCAAGCTCCAGCGCAAGGTGGGCCGGACCATCAAGGTGCTGATCGACGAGATCGACGCCGACGGCGCGTGGGGACGCTCCAGTGCCGATGCGCCCGGAAATCGACGGCGCCGTGCGTATCGACGACGGCCAGTTGCTCAAGCCCGGCCAGTTCGTCGACGTGGTGGTCGAGGAAGCGGACGCCCACGACCTCTACGGTCGCCTGGCCTGAGTCCATGCGGTACGTGGCGCCGACGCGACAGTCGCTCGAGCGGAGCGTGCTCGCGTCGCCGCCGTTGTCGTGCTGGCGCGACTACACCGCGCTGCTGGGTGGGGAGACGTGGCCCGATACCGCGGCACTGAACGCGCTGCTGCCGGCCGACGCCGACGTGCAGTTCGTCACCCAGGACAAGGCGTTGCTCGACGACGGCCTGCATTACGAGGAACGCATCGCGCAGCGCCGCGCCATCGCCACGCGGCCGGACAACTGGCACGACCTGCTCAATGCCCTGGTATGGCTGCGTTATCCGGCGCTGAAGCGCGCGCTCAATGCGCGGCAGATGGCGGAGATCGCCGTGATGGGGCCCCCGGGAGCGCTCGCGGCCGCAATGTGCCCTGACGCATTTCGACGAGGCGGGCATGATCGTCACCCTGCGTGAGCCCGCCATGCTGGCGGCCTGGGATGCTCACGACTGGACCACGCTGTTCTGGACGCACCGTGAGGCATGGCTGACCGGCGGGGCTAGCGTCGAGGTGTTCGGCCATGCCCTGCTGGAGCATGCACTGACACCCGGCAAGCTGCTGGTCGGCAAGGCAAGGCCCTCGTGGTCATGAGCGAGGGCGATGCGCGGGCGATCTGCGCGGAAGCGATCGCCAACGCCCGTGTCCTCAACGACCCGCAGGAGCTGCGGCCGCTGCCCGTGTCGGGCGTGCCCGGCTGGCACGTCGACACGGATCAGCCGTCGATCTACACGACGGCACCGTGTTTCCAGCCCCTGCGCGAAGGCCGGATCTATCCTTTACCGCTTGACGCGCGGGTCGGCCAGGCCGTGGTCGCGCACGTAGTCGCCCAGCAGGCTGTCGTGGTCGACACCCAGCTTGCGCATGGCATCACGCTTCTGACGGCTGATGGTCTTCACCGACTTGCCCTCGCGGTCGGCGATCTGTTGCAGCGACATGCCAGCGACGAAGGCACGGATGACTTCCGTTTCGCGCGGGGACAGCGGCGCACCCGGCATGGCCACCGAGGTGTCGTCGGCCTCGTTGAGGATGTCGAGCAGCGTTTCGCTGAGGTAGGTTTCACCGTCCGCGGACCGCGCGCGCAGCCGTGGCCAGTTCGTCCATCGGGGCGCGCTTGTCGACGATGCCGCGTGCGCCGCGCCCGAGCATGGATTGCAGGGCGGCCGGGCGGTTGATCATCGTCAGGACGATGAGCGCGACATGGGGATAATCGCGGGTGATGGTTTCCAGGAGCGGGAATCCATCGTCCTGTCGATCGCTCGGCATGAGAAAATCCGTAATGACGACATCGCAGGCGCGGTCGGCCAGCATGGCCAGGAGTTCGTCCGCGGCCTTGGCCGCACCGACACTTCGACGTGCGCGTTCTCCAGCGCAAGCCGCCCCCCGACAAGAACCAGGGGGTGATCGTCTGCCAGAATGACCTTGAGTGGCATGCCTTGCGTTCTCCTGAATACGTTGCGATACAGCGGGCTTCGACTCGATTATGCCCATGAAGGTTACCTTGACGAAGCCTCCCGTGTGATCCGACGCCTGTTCCCGTTAATGCTGCTTGTGCTCGCCCGCATGGCCATGGCCATGCCGGACGTGCCGTTGCGCCCCGCGGACGCGGAGTGGTTGCGCCACCATCCGGTGCTGCGTGGTGGGCGCCTATCCGGAGGCTATCCGCCGTTCGAGGAACTACGCGACGGCGAACTGGAAGGCCTGGGCCCCGATTACCTGCGCGAGCTGGCCGGCGAGCTGGGCGTGACGCTGCAGACGCGGGAATACCCCAGTTGGCCGGCCCTGCTGGCCGCGCTGGCGAAGGGCGAGATCGACGTGGCGACCTCGGTCACCCCGCTCGAGCAGGGCATGCCGGGTATCCGGTGGGTGCTACGTATTTCGAATCGCTGCCCGCGCTGGTGGAGCGCATCGATGCGCCCATCGTCCACCGTCCGGGCGACCTGCGCGGCAAGCGACTGGCGGTGCACACCGGGTACTTCGATATCGCCGCTTGCGGCCGCGAACTGCCCGATACCACGCTGGTGGAGACGGCTTCCACCGCAGAGGCGCTGGGCCGGGTCAGCCGGGCGACGTGGACGCCTATCTCGACAATCCTTACTCGGCACGCGAATTCGTCTCGCGCTGCGTCTGGACCACGCATTGCGGGTCGGCAGCCCCGTGGCGTTGCCGATCAGTGCGCTGGCCTTCGCGGTGCCCGCCTCGCGCGCGCCGCTGGGCCGCGCACTGGACCACGCCCTGGGCGAACTGACCGCGGCAGACCACGGCCGCCTGCGCGCGCGCTGGGTCGGTCGCGACAATCGCCCCGCGCCCCCGGAGGCGGGCATTCCGCTCAGCGAGAAGGAAAAGGACTGGCTGCGCGCGTTGCCGCCGTTGCGATTGGGCGTGGACCCCAGCTACGCCCCCTTCAGCCTGATCACCGGCCGGGCGAGGCGGAGGGGCGTCCCTGGATTACGTGCGCGAGATCGCCGCGGAGCTGGGCATCCGGGTCACCCAGGTGCCCAGCGAGAACTGGGCGGGCACGATCGAGCGCGTGCACCGCGGCGACGTGGACATCGTCGCCGCGATCAATCCGCAGAGCGCCACGGCGCCGTTCCTGGAGCCGAGCGTGCCCTACCTCGACTTCCGATCATGATCGTCACCCGCGAGGGCGCGCCCACCATCGCCGGGCGAGACGACCTCGTGGGTAAGCGCGTGCTGGGCAACACCACCCGTGAGCCGATCCGTCGCCTGTTGTCACGCATCCCCGGCGTCCAGGTGGTGTCGGTCGATACCGAGGCGGAGGGCCTTCGCCGGCTGGCGGCGGGCGAGGGCGATGCGTTCGTCGGCAACCTGGCCTCCGTCGATTACCTGATCCGCGACAACTTCCTCGGCCAGCTCAAGGTAGCCGCACCCACGGGGGCGACAACGAGGCCATCGCCATCGGCGTACGGCGCGAACTGGCGCCGCTGGTGCCGCTGGTCAACCGCGTGCTGGTGAACCTGTCGACGCATCGCCACAGGAGATCCGCAACACCTGGTTCGCCTCGCACTACGTGGTCGGGCCTACCTGGCGCGAGATCGCCGGGCGCGTCGCGCCGTTCGTGGCGGTGCTGCTGGCCTCGTTGATCGCGATCAGCTACGCCTACCTCAACCTGCGCCGCGAGACACGCCGGCGTGAACGCACGGAGCGGCGCCTCGCCGAGGTCACTGCCCACGTGCCTGCGGTGGTGTACGAACGGTGCGCGGTCTCGACGGTACCTATGCCATGGCCTACGTGGGCGGCGATCCGCAAAGCATCCTTGGCATGGAACCCGGCCAGTTACGCCGCGGGCGAGGCCATGCTCGCACCCGTGCCGGAAGACGATCGTGAGGCCCTGCGCGACGCGTTCGAGCGTTCGGCGCGGGAACTCACGCCGCTGCATGTCACCGTGCGCGCTCACGTCGGCGGCCGCACGCGTTATCTCAGTTCCGATGCGGTACCGCTGGCCGCCGCCGACGGCAGCGTGGCGCTGGAACGGCTACTGGTTGGACGTGACCGCGCAGGAACTGGCCTCGCCGGCATGGCGCATGCGCGTGATGAAGCCGAGGCCCGCCACGCGTGCAAGAGCGATTTCCTGGCCACCATCAGCCACGAGATCCGCACGCCGATGAACGGCGTGATCGGCCTGCTCGACGTACTGGAACGCACGTCGCTGGATACGGACCAGCGCAAGATGGTCTCGACCATCGAGCACTCCGCGGAAGCCCTGCTGCACATCCTCGACGACGTGCTGGATTTTTCGAAGATCGAAGCCGGCCACCTCACCTTCGACCCGCGCCCGCCGATCCCCGGGGTATCGTCGAAGGCGCCATGGCGATCATGGCGGCGCAGGCGGAGTCCAAGGGCCTGCACCTGGAAGCCTCGTTCGATCCGGCGCTGGCCCCGGCCGTGACCGTCGACGACGGGCGCCTGCGCCAGGTGGCTGCTCAACCTGCTGGGCAACGCGATCAAGTTCACGGCCGCGGGCTCGGTACGGATGGCGGTGCACGTGGACGAACACCACGGCGCACGCCAGCGCCTGCGCTTCGTGGTGCGCGACACCGGCATCGGCATCCATGCGGCCAAGCTGCGCCACGTTTTCGCGCCGTTCAGCCAGGCCGAATCCTCCCCACCCCCCGCCGCTTCGGCGGCACGGGGCTGGGCCTGACCATCGCGCGACGGCTGGTCGAGCGCATGGGCGGCCACATCGTCATCGAGAGCGAGCCGGGGCAGGGCACGACGGTCACCGTCACCCTGGAACTGATGATGGCCGAGTTGCCCGTGCCTGCACCGGCGCAAGGTGACGACGCATCCGTATCGCCGGTGCCGGCGCGCGATGCACGGATCCTCCTGGCGGAGGATCCATCCGGTCAACCAGGAACTGGTGCGGGTGCAACTGGCCTTGCGCGGCTACCGCTGCGACATCGTCGACGACGGTGTCGCAGCGCTCGAAGCGCTCGCCGGGCAGGAGTACGACCTGCTGCTCGTGGACTGCCACATGCCGCGCCTGGACGGCTATGCGGTGGCGCAGGAAGTACGTCGTCGCGAGGCAGGCGGCCCACGCCACCTGCCCATCGTGGCCATGACGGCGGATGCGCGTGCCGAGCAGCGCGAGCTATGCCGCGCCGCCGGCATGGACGACCTGCTGCGCAAGCCGATCCGGCTGGAAGCGTTTCACGCCGCCGTGGCCCGCTGGCTGGGGGATGCCGGGTTGTGCCGCCCGCGGACGATCGCACGGTCCCGCCCAACGGCATACCCGGCCTACCCGTCGGCACCTGGCTATCCGGCGTCGACGCATCGGCCGCCGACGAGGGCGTACCCGATGTGGACATGGGCCGGATGCGTCGCGCGTTCGGCTCGGACGAGAACATCGCCAGCGTCATCGATGCCGGCGTGCAGGCCACGCGCGAGGCGCTGGCTCGGCTGGATGCAGTCGCCGTGCATGCCGAGGCAAGAGGCCGTGGCCGGCTGGATTCATCACGTGCTCGGGGGCGTGCATGTGTTCGGGCACTCGCCGGTGGGTACCCGGGGCGAACACATGGAGCTCGCGCTGCGCGAAGGCGCCACGGTGGATAACGGCGCGTTGCACGACTTCGCGGCGGATGTCGCCTCGTTTCACCGATGGCCTGGAGCGACTGGCGATTCGCCTGCGCCAGACGGCGCCAGCCGTGCCGAGCGCTCAGTCGTAGGACACGTTCAGGATCGCGAAGCGCGTGGCGCCCGCCGGGCAATTCCGCGTCGAACTCGTCGTCCAGGCGTTTCTTGAGGACCGCGCGGGCCATGGGCGAGTCGATGCTGATCCAGCCCTTGCGGGCATCGGTCTCGTCGGGCCCGACGATGCGATAACGCACCGTCTCGTCCGCCGCTTTCCACGTTTTCCAGGGTCATCGTGGCGCCGAAGAACACGGCGTCGCGTTGCGAGGGCGCGGCTTCGACCACCTTGAGCACGGGGATGCGCTTGCTGAGGTAACGTGCGCGCCGGTCGATTTCGCCGAGCTGCTTCTCTTCCGATAGGGTACTCGGCATTTTCCGACCGATCGCCCTCGGCGGCGGCCGCCGCCAGCGCCTTGACCACTTCCGGTCGCACCGTGTGCCACAGGTGGTCCAGTTCGGCCTTCAGGCGTTCGAAGCCCTCGCGCGTGATGATCGCGGTGGACGACGGGGAGGGTGGACGCCAGCGGCTCATGGCGTCGCCTTGGGGGCGGTTTCGAGCGTGGCGAGCAGCGTCGCGATATCGGGGGCCAAGGGATGATCCGGGTAAGCGGCGAGCAGTTGCCGCGCGAGGGTGGCGGCGGCCGGCGTGTCACCGAGGCGATCGTGCAGGCGTACCGCCAGCAGGCCGTAATGGGGCGCCCATGTCGTGCGGCCAGGTATGCAGGTAGCCCGTGGCCAGGTGCAGTCCCAGCCGGGTCATCCCGCCGTGCGCGGCAGTATCCGCCAAGGCCCGCAGGTGCGCGGATCGTCGGGAAGGAAGGCCGGATCAACCTCCACGCCGGTCTTGCACCACGCCCAGCGCGCGACGCGTTTCCTGCGCGGCGACCAGCGCGGCGATCCAGATCTGCGCGTGCACCAGCAGTTCGGGCCGGCGATCCTGCGCCCGCAGCAGCTCGCGATAGCGAACGTGCAGCGGCGCCGGTGCCAGACCCTCCCGGAGACGTTCGGTGAGGATTCGGTCGCGTGGGGAATGTCGTCGCGGGCGATCAGGTTCACGTGCGCCAACAGCGCCTCGTCGTCGTCGGGCTCGGCGGCCTCGCGCAACGCGACGGACGTCGGCTGGTAACCCAGTGCCTCGTCGTGCCTGTGGTGGATCAGTGCGCCCATGAGGTGGAAATTGTAGAGCGTTAGGTAGTTGGCCACGGCGTAATAGCCGAGCGCACCGATGAAGGTCGGGCCGTGGTCCTCAGCGCGTACTGGGCCGCGGCCTGCAGCAGGCTGGTGGCCATCACGATGGCGAACAGCAACAGGTAGGCGCTGCCCAGGCGGGCGATCGCTTCCACCCACGTGCGCGGATCGAGCGCCGCGCCCACCCCGTCGAAGTTCAGGGACATGGTGATCACCGGCAGCACGAAGGCGAACGCCAGCGACACCAGCAGACCGGGGATGCCGAGGAACAACGGCGCCAGACCGCACCGCTACCGCGTTGCCGGTCAGCTGGATGATGATCAGCGCCACGCCCGTGCTGTCCTCCGTGTCGATGGCTAGCTCGGGGGGATCGGCGTAGCCGTCGGCGGTATGGCGCAGGCACTCGAAGGCATAGACGTAGATAGCCAGCCAGCCGATGAAGATCACCAGCAGCTCAGCCCGAGCACCGGCAGGAACGACAACGACTCCAGCAGCGTGACGGCCACCAGGGTCATGCGCGCGCCGCCGCCCAGCGGATAGCGGAAGCCGGTCAGGGCTCGCCGCGGAAAGGGCGTGTCGGCGTCGGCGAGGGCATGTCGCGGCATGGCTATTCCTTAAGAATCTCCTGAACAAGTGTACGCAACGATATGCCGTTACGAGAAAAAAACGTCATATGCCCGCTTGAGTCCAGGGCGTGCGGCGGGTAACGTGGCCGCCACTGTCTGACCCTGAGTTCCATACATGTCCTTTCGCGTGCCGCGTCCGCTCCTCTTGCTCCCCCTGGCGGTCCTCGCCGGTTGCGCTTCCAGCGGTGGTACACCCCCGCGCGGGCAAGGTCACGCCCCAGGTGAACGCCCTTTACGACCGCATGAACCAGGCCAGCAAGGGCTACGAGGCGGCCATCGACCAGGCGCGCCGCGGCGATACCCGCAGGCGGCGCAGACGCGCAAGCAGGCCCTCGACCAGCTCAAGGACGCCTCGGCCCGCTGCAGCCTTACCCCGGGCTGCGATCCGCAGCGTTTCGCCGCCGTGTTCGACCGGCTGCTGCGGCTGAAGGACGGCAGCTTCATCGAAGGTGAGGACGCGGACGATACCGAGCAGGGGGCCGAGGTGGGCGTGCAGCCCGGCGACGCCAACCTGCCCGGCTCGGTGGCGGTCGGCTCGCTGCCCGCGGCGCAGCGCAGCGTCACGATGTTGAAGGGCCATCAGTTCTCCGACCTGATGGTGATGAACGGGCCGGTGAAGGCGGCGCTGGAGCTGTGGCGACCCAGCTGCGACCCAACCTGATGGACGCCTACGTCAACTACCAGATGATGCGTTACAAGATGTGGCCGGCCTACAAGAAGGCCGACCTGCCCGAAGCGCTGCTGTTCGGCATCATGGCCAAGGAATCCGGCGGCAAGTGTGCATGCGGTGTCGCGCTCGGGCGCGTCGGGCCCGCTGCAGTTCATGTACGCCACGGGCCTGCGTTTCGGCCTGAGCAACGCCGACGGCTTCGACCAGCGCTTCGATCCGACCATGGCCGCGCAGGCCAATGCGGAATACATCGATGAGCAGCTGGCCGCGTTCAACAACAACCTGGAAATGACCCTGGCCGCCTATAACGGCGGGGAAGGGCGCATGCGCCGCATTGCTGCCGGCAGCCCGGGTGCCAGCTTTTACGACCCGCAGATCTACGGGCAGATGTCGGCCGAAACCCGCGACTACGTGCCCATGGTGCTGGCCGCGGCCTGGTTGTTCCTGCATCCGGACAGCTATCACCTGCGCTGGCCGAAGATCGACGGCGAGCCGGGCCAGATCGTGCTCAAGCGGCCGGCCTCGCTGTCGGAGCTGACCATCTGCCTGGGCTCCTCGCAAGGCATGCCGGAAGGGTGGTTCCGCACGTTGCGCAACCTCAACCCGCGCCTGGACCGCAGATCAGCCAGCCGGTGGGTGCGCGGCTCGAGGTGCCCAAGCAGCTCGAGAAAGTCTACGCATCCAGCTGCGCCGACGGCCCCTGGCCCATCCTCGCGTCCGACCTGCACAACGCAGCGAAGATCATCGCGCCGCCGCCGCCCGCGGCGACCTCGGCTGCCCTGGCCGGCGGTGGATCATCGTCGTCACCGTCGCGGGCGTCATCGTCCGCCTCGCGCAGCTACACGGTGCGCAGCGGCGACACGCTGGTCAGCATCGCGCGCAAGAGCAGCTGCGCGGATGTCGAGGACATCGCACGCATGAACGGGCTCAAGGGCCATCAGTTGAAGGTGGGGCAGTCCATTCGCGTGCCGGTCTGCCGGTAAGGGGACAGGCCGATCGTTACGCCAGCGCGCTGGGTGCCATCCAGCGCGAAGACGCTTCGCGCGTCTCCGAGGCGGACAGTTCCTTGATTTGTCGCATCAGCCGGAGGATCTGGCGATGCAGTTCATCCATGCCCGGTCGGCGTGAGCCCAGGGTCTCGTGGTAGACCGCGGCGATCCACAAGGCGACGCCGCGCGCGGCAATCAGGGGGTTGTCCGACCGCGCCTTGCCCAGGCCGACTTCAGGACCATGGCCGTGGGCGCGTGTAACGCTCGTCGGGCGGCGTGCCGTAGAGGTGGGGGAAATCGCAGGTCGATGCCTGCTCCATCTCGCGCCTGACCAGCTGCTGCAGGTCTGCATGGGCCCGCACCGGCAGGGAGAGCACCACGCGCTCGATATCGGCAAGCTGCCGACGCAGGCGGATCTCGCGGCTTACGGCGATGAGATGGGTGACCAGTCGCATGATGACTTACCTCGGGCTGACGCTTTCAGCAGGCACCGGTTTCCTCCCCCACGGAGTGACCGGTCGCCGCGAGCATACCCCCTGGACACGTCGAAATGAAGACATTTTCGTCACATTGTGACGCGGGGGGTCAGCCGTGCGATGCGGCGCCGACCCAGCGGCCAGGCGCTGCCCCACCATGACCTGCTGCTGGGGCTGCAGGTCGTCCAGCGCGTAACCCTCCGGCAGGAGGAGGATGACCGTGGACCCCATGTTGAACCGGGCCATTTCGCCGAAGCGGTCCAGGGCCACGCCACGCCCGCGGCAATCCTTGCGGATGATGGACGAGCGTAGGGCGGGATGGCCATGCCGTCCCAGACGGTGGCCACGCTGGAGACCAGGATCGCCCCGACCATCACCGAGACGAAAGGCCCGTGTTCGCCGTCGAAATGGCAGACCAGGCGCTCGTTGCGGGCGAACAGGCGCGGGATGTCCTGCACCGCGAACGGCGCGACGCTGAAGATCCGGCCCGGCACGTGGGTCGTGCCGGTAAGGGTGCCGGCCAGCGGCATGTGCACGCGGTGGTAATCGCGCGGCGAGAGGTACACCGTGACGAAGCTGCCGTTGCGGAAGGGCGCCGCGGCGGCCTCGTCGCCCAGCAGCTCGGCGGCGGTGTATTCCTGGCCCTTGGCCTGGAAGATACGGCCGTCGCGAATCCGGCCGGACTGGCTGATCCGGCCGTCGGCCGGGCACAGCAGCGTCGTGGGATCGTCGTCCGGTCGGCGCGCGCCCGGTTTCAGCTGCGGGTGAAGAACGCATTGAAGTGCTGGTAGGCCAGCGGGTCCGGCTGCGCGGCCTGGCTCATGTCCACATCGTAGCGCTGGACGATCTCCCGGATGAGGAAGTTCTTCCAGGGCGTCCATTCCCAGCGCGTCGCCCAATAGACGATGCGCGAGAGGAACCGGTGCGGGAGGATGTACTGCAGCAGGACCTTTGGCTTCATCGGGGGAGTATAGGCGACCGCCGGCCCTGCCGCAGTGTCCTGGCTACTTCACCACCGGCAGCTCCAGCCAGGTGCCTTCGGTCGCACCGCGAAACACCTTCTGCGTGGCCTTTTTGTAATCGCCCGGCTTCGCATTGAAGATATTCGGCACGAATGTCTGCGGGTTGCGGTCGTAGTAGAGCGGAACCAGCTGGACTGGATCTGCACCATCACGCGATGCCCCGGCAGGAACACGTGGTTCACGGTCGGCAGGGGGAATCGATAGGTCTGCGCCTTGTCCGGCGACAATGCTTTCGCCGTGGCGTAACCCTCGCGATAGCGTCCCCGGAAGATGTCCATCGCCACCGGCAGCTGGTAGCCGCCCATGGCCGGTTCCGCTTCCATCTCGTCCGGGTAACGTCGATCAGCTTCACCACCCAGTCGCTGTCCGTGCCGCTGGTGGAGGCAAGCAGGTGGACCAGGGGTTCGCCGGCGATGCCCATCGGCTGGGTCAGCACGGGCGATACGTAGGTCAGCACATCGGTGCGCGTGGCGAACTGGCGCTGGTCGTCCACCAGCCATTCGGGCCAGCTGTCCTCACGGTCGGCCACGCCATGCGACCACGACTGGATGGGGCGCACACGGTAGGGCACGGGCTTGGCCGGATCGGACACGTAGACGTCCTCGCCCTTCGTGGGCGCCGTCGTGCCGAGCGTACCGTCCGCGCCCAGGAACCAGCGTTGCATCGTCGGTGCGCAGCCCGTGCGGCAGGCGGACGGCCAGGTGTCGAGCTGGCGCCAGGTATTGGCGCCGGTGACGAAGGCATTGACCGGTGCGATGTCTACCCGCGGCGCGTCGTCCTTCAGGTAACGCGCGAGGAAGGGACGCAGGATGGTCTGGCGAAACGTGGTGGCGGTGTTGTTGCTGCCCAGGTCGATCGCGCCGATGGTGTTGCCTTTCTCCCAGGTCTTGGCGTGGCGCCAGGGACCCAGGACGAGCCAGAGTTTCTCGTGGTTCGGGTCGCGCGGGGCCAGTGCCCGGTACACGGCCATGTCGCCGTAATTGTCTTCCTGGTCCCACAGGCTGTGCACGAGCATGGTCGGCACGGTCATCGGCTCGTTCGCCGCTACCTTGTCCAGTGCCTGGTCCGACCAGAAGCTGTCGTAGGCGGGGTGGGCCAGGACCTTCTGCCAGAAGCCCAGGGCTTCCATGCCGTAGGCGCGGCCGATGTCGCCCGCGGAGCCGCCCTTGAGGTACAGGTCGTAGTCGTCGCGATAGCCGGTGCTCCAGCCGATGTCGCTGCCGCGCGAATTCACCATGCCATAGATGTAGGGAATCATCTGCTGGCGGAAGGCACCGCGATGGAACCAGTCGTCGCCCATCCAGCCGTCGATCATCGGGTTGATCGGCACGGCCACCTTGAGGGCGGGATGCGGGCGGATCGTGGCGACCATCGCCTCGAAACCGTCGTAGGAGATACCGATGATGCCGACCTTGCCGTTGGACTCCGGCACGTGCTTCACCAGCCAGTCGATCGTGTCGTAGATGTCGGACGACTCGTCGATGCCGGTGGGATTGCCGTGGCCGATCGGCGGCCGGTTCATGACGAAGTCGCCTTCCGAACCGTGCTTCCCGCGAATGTCCTGGATCACGCGGATATAGCCGTCCTGGACCACGATGTCGGCCGGGTTGTCGTAGCCGCGCAGGGTGCTGTCCAGGTGCGGGCTGTCGTTGCGATGACCCATGCCGTCCGCGCCATAGGGGGTGCGCGTGAGCAGGATGCCGGCGTGCGTGCTGCCCCTGGGCACCAGGATCACGGTGTGCAGTTTTACGCCGTCGCGCATGGGGATGTCGACGGTGCGGCGCACGTAGTCGAAGCCGGAGTCGGTGGGAACGAAGTGCGCCGGCGTTTCCGTCGGCAGGGGGTTGTCCGGGGCCGTATCGCCGAACGCCGGGGTCGCGAGGACCCCGGCGGGCGGCCAGTGCGACGATGGCCAGTCGCAGAAGTGGATGCATGGCGGTTCCGTCAGAAGTCGTAGGTGACACCGAAGCGGGCGTAGCGCGGCTGGGTATAACCGATCACCTGCTGGTAGCCGTCGTTCACCGAGTTCTTGCTGCCCGACACCGGGTTGCTGCGCTGCGAGCGTTGCTGGTTCAGCGCGTTGAATACCGAGGCGGTGAAGGCCAGCTTGCGATCGGCCCACAGCGGGCGGTATTCGACGTTGACATCGACCAGTTCCTCCCACGGCTCGCGACCCTTGGCACCGTATGCCGACGGTTCGCCGAAGCAGAAGTGGTAGTAGCTGCCGTATCCCGACGGGTCGCTTTCGTCCGCACCGTAGCGGCCCAGGCACGACTTCGGCAGGCCCGACTGGATCAGCAGGTTGGCCGAGACCATCCACTCCGGCGCCACCTGGTAGGAGCCGTACAGCTTGATCTGGTGCTTGCGGTCGTTGGCGAGATAGCCGTTGGCGTAGTTCATCAGCGTGGCGTAGTCCCAGTCACGCGAGGCGGCCACCGAACCCTGGCCCACGTCCGAGCGCACCTGTCCTTCCGTGTTGCCGTAGCTGCGCGAATACAGGTAATCGACCTTGCCCGACCACGTGCCGTCGAACGGGTGCGACAGGTAGAGATCCAGCCCGTAGTAGTTGCGCTTGAGGTGCGGGAAGCCGAAGTCCGCGTTGGTCACCGTGACGTCGTGTGTAGCCGCCGGTGGCCTTGGCCAGCTGGTAGACGTTGGCCCGGCCGGGGTTGGACAGGTAGCAACTGCCCACCGTCACCGCGTTGATGTCCGCGCCCTGGGCCACCGCGGCCCGCGTGATCGCGCCGTTGTCGCACACGTCGTCCAGTGCGTTGCGCAGCTTGCGTACCGTGGCCTTCGCACCGGCGACCCAGCTGGGATCCAGCTGCTTGTCCAGGCCCAGGATGTATTCGTCCTGGTATTCGGACTTGATGTTCTTCGCGCTGACGGTCTTGGGATCGGGCGGCTGGCCGTATTCGCCGTTGGGTGACACGGCGCCGCCGGTGGCGGACTGCACGAAGGTCACGCCGGTGGGCAGGCCACCGGCGTCGATGCCGGTATAGGTGAAGTACTGGTTGGTGGCCAGCGAGCCGGACGAGGTGCGCAGCGCGACGGACGCGGGCATGGCCAGGAAATAGCGTCCCGCGTTGCCGTACACCTTCATGCTCGAATCGCCATTCACGTCCCAGCTGAACCCGAGGCGCGGCGCCCACTGCGGCTTGGTCAGCTTCAGGTATGGCTGGCCGGCAGGGTTGTAGTGGTGTGAACTGGTCGTTGCGCAGGCCCAGCGAGAGCAGCAGGCGGTCCGAGACCTGCCAGTCGTCCATGACGTATTGCGCGCGCTGCTTCACGCGCACCGAGGCCAGCGTGTTGTAGTGGCGGTAATACCCGTAGTAGCCGGTCTGGCCGCCGGGATAATTGGCCGGCTTGTCGACGAACGGGCTGTCGCTGATGTTGAGGTTGGGATCGCCCTTGGCGTACCACAGCTCGTAACCGTCGCCACCGATGGTGGTGCCGTCGTCGATGTCACGCGAGTCCTGGTTGTCGATGCCCGCGGTGATCGAGTGGTCGCCGGCCTTGTAATTCAGGTCCACGCGCAGGTTGCGATTGGTCGACTGGTGATCGGGGTTGTCCACCGTGTCCAGCGTCTGCCCGTTGCTGATCGGCGTCCCGCCGTTCAGTGCGGGGTTCTGCTGGCTGACGTTGCCCAGGAACGGGCCGGTGACGCCCGTGGCCGGCGGTTCGTTGTAATAGGTCAGTTTCGACTTGCCGTACAGCGCGGTGAGGGTCAGGTCGTCGGTGATGTAGCTGGGAACTTGGCCGAATAGACCATGGCCCGGGTCTTGTACGTCGAATCGGTGCTGGCGAAATCACCCACCGTATTCGTGTCGTAATCGTAGTTGTACTTGTTGCCGTTGGAACGGTGGGTCTGGTTCACGCCGGTCAGCTCGAGGATATTGCTGTCGTTGATGTTCCAGTCCAGCTTGCCGTACCACTTGGGGTCCTTGTACGTGTAGCGGGTGTCGTAGGCGTGGTTGACGTCGCCGATGCTGTTGCCCTGCTGCGCTGCATTTCCACCGCGGCGAAGGCGTACAGCGTGTCCTTGACCAGGGGGCCGCCGGCATACGCGCTGACTGTGGTGCTCCACTCGTGGTTGTCGTCGTTGCGCTGGTTGATCGTGCCCGGCGGAGCGGGGTTGTCGTGGCCGTAGGTGATGTGCGCGCGCGGGCGCGCGCGAAGTCCGGTTCCCACAACACCTGCGCACCGAAGAGTGCCATTCGTTGGTGCCGCGCTTGCCCACCTGGCTGATCACGCCGCCGTCGGAGCGGCCGTACATCGCGGAATAGCCGCCGCTGAGTATCTCCTGCTGGTCAACCGCACCATAGGGCAGGGTTACACACCAAAGCCGCTGAGCGGATCCGTGGTGTTCATGCCGTTGATGTAATACGCGTTCTCGGAGACCGCGGAACCCGCGAAACTGACCAGGTTGCCGCCGAACGCGTTCTGGAAACCGGAATAGCCGGGCGAGGCGCCCGGTGCCAGCAGTGCGATCGCCTCGGCCGAGCGCTGCAGCGGCAGGCGAGCCATGTCGGCGGCCGTGATCACGGTGCTGGAAGCCACGGTCGCGACGTCGATCTTCGCCACCTGCGTGGCCGAGAGACTGTCGAGCTGTGCGCTGTTGCGCGGTGGCGACGAGCCGGCGGACCCGAACGAGACATCGGTAGCCGCACCGACGCGAAGGGTGACGTTGTCACGCGAATCGATCACCTGGCCATTGGCCTTGAGTGACACCTTGTACGTGGCCAGCGGCAGCGCCTCGGCGACATAACGACCGCGCGGATCGACGCCACCTCGCGGGTGAGGCCGTTGCTGCCTTCGATCATCACGGTTTCGCCGGCGGCGACCGGCGCGCTGCCGGCGATGCGGCCGGTGGTGGCCTGGCCGTAGGCCACGCCGGTGAGCGAGGCCGCGACGGCGGCACACAACAGGCTGCGTCGAAGATAATGACGAGGAATCATGGGGTGCTCCGGGAAGGACGGGAAGGACAAGGGTGGGTTGGCCGTCCTGGCGCGTTGTTTTCGGGTCAGGCATAGGCGACATCGCCGACGGCTTTGCGAGGGCGGCGCGATGCCGCGGGATTTTTCCGCGCGTCGGTCCGTGACCAGCAGGTCGATGCGGTCCGCAGGGCACCAGGGACGCGGCTGCGCACGCCGATCTTGGAATGGTCGGCGGCGATGACGATGCGTCGCGCGTTCGCGCACATCGCCCGGGCGATCTCGGCTTCTTCCATCTCGAAACTGCTGGCGCCTGCTTGGCATCGATGCCCACCGGCGAGAGGATCACCATGTGCGGCTGGTAGCGTCCGATCTCGGCGATGGTGGCCGAGCCTGGGTGCAGCCGATCTGCGCGTCGAAACGTCCGCCCAGCAGGTGCACGTCGTTGCCGGGACGCGAGGCGAAGCGTGCGGCCACGTCCACCGCGTTGGTGACGATGGTCAGCCCGGTACGGGTGGCCAGCGCTTCGGCTACCAGGTTCATCGTGCTGCCGGCATCCATGAAGATCGTCTGCCCACTCTCGACCAGGCTGGCTACCTTGCGTGCGATGGCGCGTTTTTCGCGCACGCGGGTGGCGTGGCGCACGGCGATCGGCGGCTCGTCGCCCGCGAGCACGGCACCACCGTGCACGCGGCGGATCTCGCCGCGGGCGGCCAGTTCGACCAGGTCGCGGCGGATCGTTTCGCGCGACACGCCCAGCTCGGTCACGATGCGCTCGACGGATACCTGGCCGCTGGTGCTGAGCAGGTCACGGATGCGGGGGTGTCGTTCTTCATGCCACATGGCGTCGGTCCTTGAGTGTGTGGAGGAGGAGGCGCATGGCGCCGAGTGCCAGGCCGCCGGCCGCCACCACGCATGTCGCGTAGGCGGCGGCCGGGGCAAGGAAGCCGTTTTCGTCCAGGCGCATCACCGATACCGAGGCCAGGCCCAGGTCGGCGGTCACCAGGAAGATCACGCCCGACAGCGTCACCATCGAGCGCCATGAACAGGTAGAAAAACGCCGCGATCGCACCGGCGCAGCGAACGGCAGCACGGATCGCGCAGCACGTGGCGTGTATCGCCGCCACACACGGCCACGGCATCTTCCAGGGCGTCGGGCACGCGGCGCATGCCCGTCTGCATCGTCAGGAAGGTGGGTGCGTGATAGTGGTAGAGGCTGCATGCCGCCACGATCGCCACACTGCCGTACAGCCATGTCGACCAGCACGCCATGGTTGAACGCCAGGACGTAACCCAGGCCCAGCACCATGCCGGGCACGGCGGCCGGCAGGGCCGCCAGCACCTGCAGGGCGGGCCAGCCATCCGGCAGGCGAACGCAGGCCGGCGGACAGCATGAACACGCCGACGACACCGACGGTCGCGGCGAGCAGCGACATGCCACGATGTCGCAACGGGGCCATAGCCTTCCGGCATGCAACACCGAGGTAATTGGCGAGGGTGAGCGTGGGGTCGTACGGCCACAACCTGACCACGCTCACGTACACCACGGTGCCCAGGGTGACGAGGATCGACACCACCGCCAGCGCGGTGACCCCGCCCAGGGCGGCATCGCGCCAGGCTTGCCGTTCCGGCCGCAGCGCATGGCCGGGGCTGGCGTCGCCGAGGTCCTGCCGGCGTCGCGCCAGCCGGCCCAGCCAGACCGACAGCAGTGCCGGCGCCAGCAGGATCACGCCCAGCGTGGCGCCCATGGCGAAATCGCGCTGGCCCAACACCTCGCTGTAGATCTCCATGGCCAGTACGCGGGTAGTTGCCGCCGACCACACGGCGCTGCCGAAGTCGGTCAGTTCTCGGTGAAGACCAGAAACGCGGCCGCCCAGAGGGCAAAGCGAATCCGCGGCAGGGTCACGTCGACGAACTGCCGCCAGGGCGTCGCGCCCATCGACGCCGCGGCGTCGTAATGGCGTGCGGGGGTACGTTCCAGCGCGGCCGAGACGATCACCACCACCTGCGGCAGGCCGTACATCAGGTTGGCCAGCAGCAGGCCCCAGAAACCGTAGTAGATATCGGTGGGCCAGCCGGTCAGCCGATGTACCAGGCCGTTGCGTCCAACAGGCAGACCAGGCCGAGGCCGAGCACCAGCGAGGGGGCCAGCATGGGCAGCAGCAGCGCGCCGCGGATCAGCGCCTTGCCAGCAGGCGCGAGCGGTGCAGGGCCATCGCCACGCACAGGCCGATGGCGAGGGTACCCAGCGTGGTGGTGGTCGCGCGATCACCAGGCTGTGCCATGCCGCGCGCGGCAGGCCGGGATCGTCCAGCAGCCGGCATCATAATTAGTCAGCGTGAAAACGCCTCTATCGTCCACGAGGCTACGCATCAGCACGCTCAGCAACGGATGCAGGAAGAACACGCAAGGCCCAGCAACGGCAACGCCACCAGCGGCACGCCGGGCAGCAGGGAGCGCTTCATGTCGCCACCCAGGCGCCGCGCGACGCATCGACGGTGACGGCCTCGCCTTGCGCCAGCGTGCTGCGGCCGGCAGCTCGGCGAGCAGCGAACGTCCGCGCCAGGCCACGCGGGCATGCGCGAGGCTACCCAGGAAGGTCAGTTCCTCGACCACTGCCCTCGCGCGCGGATCGCGGCGATCGTGAGGTCTTCCGGGCGCACGCACAGCTCGAACGTGGCATCCGAACCGGGTGGCCGCCGCTCGAGGAACGCGGGCAGGGCTTCGCGTACGAGGGATGTCGGAAGCAGGTTGGCCTTGCCGACGAAAAGCCGGCGACGAAGCGCGGCGCGGCCGCTCGTACAGCTGCGCGGCGAGCCGATCTGCTCCACGCGTCCTTCGTTCATGCAAACCACGGTGTCCGCCATGGACAGGCCTCGTCCTGGTCGTGCGTGACCTGAGCGTGGGAATACCCAGCGAACCGCTGCAGTGAACGGATCTCCGCACGCAACTGCGCGCGGATGGCCGGATCCAGCCGCGACAGCGGTTCGTCCAGCAGCAGCATGGCCGGATCGCTGGCCAGGGCCCGCGCCAGGGCGACGCGCTGTGTTGTCCGCCGGACAGTTGATCCGGAAAGCGCGCGTGCAGGTCGCCCATTGCCGACGAGTGCCAGCAGGTCGCCCGTTGCGCGTGGCGATGGCGGCGGGGCCCTCGCGACGAAGGCGCATCGGGTACCCGATATTGGCCGCGACGGTCATGTCGGGAAACAGCGAGTACGACTGGAACACCAGGCCCATGCGTCGATCGCGTGGCGGCAGCGGGGTGAGGTCCCGGTCGCCCAGGATCACGCGTCCGCGTCGGGCGGTGTGAGGCCGGCGACGATGCGCAGAAGGTCGTCTTGCCGCAGCCGCTGGGGCCGAGCAGGCAGACCAGATCGCTTGCGCCGGCCTGGAAGGACACGCCGTCGAGCACGGTGTGACCGTCCCAGGCCTTGGTGATGTCGTCGATGCGAAGATGCATGGTCCCTGGTCTCCGATGGCGCGGTGTCAGCGCGTCGATCGTTTGTAGCGGTCGATGAGCGTGGCGCGTTCGCGCGCCGCGCCGGCGAAGTCACGTGCGGGCAGGGTGGCGACGACGTCGGCCGGCAGGCCCTGCCGTTGCTGTTCGGCACTGGGCACGCTGCCGGGGGCGGCCACGATTTCCTTGAAGCCGCGGTAGAAGGGCGGCAGCCTGAGGGGAGGCCGTCCAGTCGAGGAACCGGCGTGCATCCGCCGCGTGCGCCGAGCCTTTCATCAGTGCCGAGCCCTCCAGTTCGTAACCCGCGCCGTCGGCCGGGATCACCATCGTGACCGGATAGCCCTGGCGGATGGACTGCATGGCGGAAAAAGCGAACGAGACCCCGATGGGAAATTCGCCGATGCGCGCCAGCTTGCAGGGCGCGGAGCGGATAGCGTGACCTGCCCGACGTTGCGTGCGATGGCCGTCACCAGCGCCATGCGCGTGCATCGCGCCCTGCGTCGGTGAGTGAGGACAGCACCATGTAGCCCGTGCCGGAAGATGCCGGATCGGGCAGGGCGATTGGCCGCGATAACGGGGCGATGCCAGGTCGCGCCAGGTGCGCGGCATGGGCAGCCGCGCTCGGCCAGTGCTTCCCGGTTGACGCACAGCGCCGCGAGATAGCCGGTGGGAGCGAACCAGGTGCCGTCGGCGCCGCGAAAACGTGCGGGCATGGCGTCGATGTGCTCGCCATGGACTGGCGTGAGCAGGGACGCGAGGCGCGGATCGAGCAAGGTCGGTCACCGCCATGCCCCAGATCGCGTCGTTGCGCGGCTGCGCCGATTCCGCCAGCAGGCGTGCGGCAAGATCGCCGCTGGAAAGACGCAGCACGTGGATATCCAGATCCGGCAAGGCATGCTTCGCCGCATCCAGGTAGGTGGCGATCTCGTCGCTTCCAGTGCGGAATAAACGGTGACCTGGCCCGCATGGGCCCACGCCGCAGGCCACGCCCAGGGCGACTGTCATGGCAATGCTGCGGAATGGACGCATGGATGGCCCTATGCTATGGCGCGGGTTGTCTTCCACCTGAGGGGGCACCATACCCCCCTATGTGGCAATTTGGGTATATTTGCAAAGCTGTGGTTTTACTTCCAGCAGAGAATTTTCGTTTTTTGTCATCCACCGAAACGTGTTGCCGCTAAGGGGCGCACGGCCAACCCCAGGAGTTCTGTCGATGGAATCGTTGTCCGCCGCCGGGCGGAAGGAGTTCGAGGCGTTCGCCACCGGCATCGCCGATAACGCCCGCGCGCTGTCGTTGCCGCGGTTTCGCCGGCCCGTCGACGTCACCCTCAGGGCGACATGAGTCCCGGCCGCGTGGACCGTGGCGTGGAATCGATGCTGCGCGAGCGCATCGAGCACGCTTGGCCCACCCATGGGTTGCTCGGCGAGGAATACGGCGCCACCCGCACGGACGCGAATTCGTCTGGTCGATCGACCCGATCGACGGCACCCGCAGCTTCATCTCCGGCTGGCCGCTGTGGGGCACCCTGCTGGCGTTGCTGCACCGGGGCCGCCCCGTCAGGGCCTGCTCGACATGCGCGGCCCTGGACGAACGCTGGATCGGTCACGTTGGGTCGGTACCACGACGGACGGACGGCCGTGCCGCACCACGGGCTGCGAGGCCCGGCCGATGCCACGCTCTACACCACCACGCCGGACATGTTCGACGCGGCGGAGTGGGCACGCTTCGATCGAACCAGCCGCGCGGCGTACAGCCGTCGTTTCGGCGGCGACTGCTACGGCTACGGCATGCTGGCCTCCGGGCATATCGATGCCGTGATCGAGGCGAACCTCATGCCGTACGACTACCTGGCCATCGCACCGGTGGTGCAGGCGGCCGGTGGTGTCATGACCGACTGGGAAGGCCGCGACCTGGCCTCGACAGTGGCGGACGCGTCGTCGCCGCGGCTACGCCGGCCCTGCACCGGGCCATCATCGCTTCCTTGCGGCAGGACTGACTTGCATGTCTCGCGCGATCGTCGCAGTTTCCTCCAGGCTGCCGGCACCACCGTCGTCGCATCGCTGGTGGCGCAGGGATTCCCGGCGTCGATCGCACGCGCGCTGGCCACGGCGCCCGATCGCCGCACGGGCAGCATCGCCGATGTCGAGCACGTGGTCATCCTCATGCAGAAAACCGTTCGTTCGACCATTACTTCGGCTGCCTGCGCGGTGTGGCGCGGCTTCGGCGACATGCGCGTGCTGGAACTGGGCAACGGCGACCCGTATGGAAACAACCGGTGGCCACGACGCACACCAAGGCATGGAAGGCGCGCGGGTTGGCCGACGATGTGGCCTGGGTCTATCCTTCCACCTGGACACCCGTGCCAGCGGCGACCCAT